>JAOWBU010000237.1:0-37590 GCA_026212405.1 Petrea volubilis
CGTTAGAAAGAGTTTCCTTTTTTCTCTCTAATGGTGCGTGGGACAGATCCCGGCTGGAACAAGTGCTACCCTCAGACTTAGTCCCGCACGTGATGGGAATTCCAATCGACTCTTATACGAGTGATGGCCTTGTTTGGGCTAGGGGACTGCACGGACAGTTTGCAAAAAAACAGGCATGGGAGCAGGTGCGTCGTTCTCGGGCAGTCAGCTCACTCTTTGCGAGCCTCTGGTCGAGGAACGTCTTGCCCAACATTTCTGTTTTCTTATGGAGGCTTCTTAGAGGCTGGATTCCAGTGGATTTACGTATAAAAAGCAAAGGTATTCAACTCGCCTCCAAATGTTATTGCTGCGTCAACGAAGAGAGCTTCGCCCACTTATTCTTTACTAGTCCTAAAGCTCATCGGATTTGGAATTTCTTTGCCCAATTACTCCGAGTTTCACTTCCAGACACAACTCAGATACATCTCTGGCTTCAGGCTTGGCGAGGTACATACAAAGGTGATCATATGAGGACCTTGGTTCCTGTACTTATATTATGGTATATTTGGGAGGCACGAAACTCGTGCAAATATCGTGGTCACCGGATGGTTGCGAGTCTCATTGTGAAGAAGGTGTGGCAGTATTGTTATCTTTTGGGCAACGCTGGTCGGTTCAAGTCTACCAATTGGAGAGGAGTTGAATTTGCAGCCCCGTTTTTTATGGTTCAATTACCCAGGCATGTCGAACCACGTCCCATTATGGTTTTATGGAAGAATCCTAATCAGTTTCAGCTGAAACTGAACACTGACGGGGCAGCAAAGCGCACGGGCCAAGCTGGAGCGGGAGGAGTGGCTCGTGATCATAATGGCCAGGTTATTTTTGCCTTTTTTAGGTTCCTTGGCAACACCACAAATTCATATGCGGAACTCTATGCTGCTTATGAGGGGATCTGGCTGGCAACGCAACGGGGATTTCAGAACATTTGGCTTGAGATGGATGCTCAAGCGATGGTGCATCTCGTCTTGGGGCAACGTATGGTGAACTGGAACATTCAACAATTGCTCACTCATATTCGACTCATTATACGGCAAGTTACATTCAAATGTACCCATATCTACCGAGAGGGGAATAAGGCGGCTGATTGGTTAGCAAACAGAGCATGTCAGCTACGAGAGAGTGCAACTTGGGAGCCAACCGAGATTCATGTTCAGCTTAGGGGAATGCTTATCATTGATTCTATGGGGATGCCTTCTTTTAGACATAGTTAGTGTTTCTTTCTTCCTTTTTCTATTGGTTTGAGATTGTTCCTTTTTGCTTTCCCATTGTCCCTTTTGACGTGGTAATAAATCGGGGGGGGACCCTTTAACCCCACGGCTCCTTGCCGGTTCTTTTGAAAAAAAAAAAAAAAAAAAAAAAAAAAAAAAAAAAAAAAAAAAAACCACACCCAAGATATGTAAGATATTCAAATTATTGTTATGAACCTTAAAAACATCAAGATAAAATGTACCTTTGGTACCCACCGCGAATGTTTATGACCAATGTGAGTTTCGGAACATTACAATTGCTCATAAAGACTAAGTCGGTAGGAATGGAATAGACAGTGTACTCCATTTTGGCCAATATGTAATAAATTTTTTTAACTCCATTGATAGACATGCTCATCCAATAGGTTCACACAATAACGAATGGCTGATGTTTCCAGTATTGACATAAAAAAGAAATGGCATGCTTCGAGTGTGTCAGTCTCAAATCTTGGGAAGTTTCATACACAATGAAGTTTATTGATGTCTTGAAGCCTAGCCCTATATAATTGGTGGATAATACATTGAAGTTGATTACAAATTGTTGGAGAAATGCATATTGAGTATATGGCTCCTTTAATTTTCAATTAGTTCATAATTTACCAGCCTTAAACCAGCGCCATGCCTATTTGCCTATCTACTATTATTAACTAAGGCATACCTCTTTTCATATATAGCTTCTTGCCAATTGCTTGATGATATACACATATGTGTATATGTGTTTGCATCTTCATCTAAATATAAAGGAGTTTTGTTTTGCCTCAACTTGTGTAGATCTCAATTCTAACCCAAGTCAAATAGTTCTTACTTAAAGACTCACGTGCTTTCTTTCTCAATTTTTTTTTTAATTTTCGTATAAGTTTGATGACCACAAATTGTCTTCAATTTCAAAACAACACAATACTTGACTAATCGGGATCCTTTTCAAACTCTTTTATTTACTTTTTTATTGCTTTAAAACTATTTTCATCCTTTTGGGTAATTAATATTTGCAATATATTTTGACATTTTTCCAATCTATACAACATATACAGTTTGCTATATTTCAAATTCTGCTCCTGCAACTTTTTTCGCTTACCCCATACTTTGGGAACTATTAGTAGCCTGTTCTCACTTGCCTTATAATTAAATACGTGCACCTGTCATTTGTTGTACATAATCTTTTCCTTTATTACATTTTTCATTGAACCTTTCATCTGCCTTTTTATATTCGTTTACAAGTTGCAGTTGTGCAATAAGTGTTTGCTTTTATTTAGGTCTTTATTTGAAGATCTACTCTTTTTGGTTGTTTTGTTTGTGTTGATTAACCTCACTCTTATACAAATTTTCTAAATAGTTCTCGATGCTCCTGTCATATCATCACTTATGTTCTTTTTGTTTGTTGTAGAGCATAGTGCTTCTCACACAATTTATAATATATGGAGTCAAATAAAAGCCCATTCGGTCGTAGAATATATAACCGAGGCCACTATAAAGTATAGAGGAGGCAAGCTTATAGTCAAATGTCTGCTGATAAAAAAATATGAGTTTAATGCCCGCCGTCGAGTGGCTTATGCACAAAAAACTTCAATTAGAAAACTATTATCTACTGCTACTCTTTTTCCTGCTCCAACGAGCCAAGAAGTTGGTTCCTCTTCTTGCCCTGTTCCTATCCAATGTACTAAGTTGGCCTCATCTCCAATGACTCCCATTTGTTTGATGTCCCTATACAATTAGAGGCTTTTGAGGGTCGAATCACTCAACATACAGATGTTAACTAATCAGCACACTATACTCATCATAATATATATTTTTTCATTCCTGGTGTTTGAAGTTTTTAACTTCTTCCCATTGCATTGTCGTACCTTTTGTTTGTTTTTGCCAATCATCTTTAAAGACAATGTAGAAGAGATTCTATTAGTTAGCAAGAAAGCCAATCTTTCATATACAGAATCCCTTGGTTTCTGATTCCTACTTGAGATAAGAGATCATCAATGGAAAACCTTCTGGATTTTTTTGTTCTAAAGCTTAGGTGTCTCATTCACTAATGGATGTTCCCGATCAATTGCGGAATTTGTTCCTTCACCATTCTCAACTTTCTTTACACTTCAGAGCCAACTCTCGTACATAAATCAACACTTTTGCTTTCATTTCTTTAGGAGTTACGTATGGCAAATATCTTTGTCGTAATGATAATAATGTTTACACAGTTAGGGTTCAAGGATTGGTTTATCACTTCATTAATGACCTTATTCCCATTGAGGGCAGACCAGTAAATTTACAACTTTATTTTCATGATGCTGAGAATGATCTCGATCATCGCTTGGCCATCTTTGATAAATTGAAAGAAGAGTTGATTGTCTTGATTATGAAACTTTTAGAAGTTAATCCACATTCTTCTTTTTTTTCATTCATTGCAATAAAATTTGGATTCCCACGAATGTAAGATAGTCTTAACAACTAATCCTGGCTTAGACCAGCGCATGTATAATGTTCCTACTGTTGAACAAGTAGCAGCAATTCGAAAAGATTTAGATGACTCTAATGAATCTCAATGTTGAGATATTAGAATATGCACGAAATTTAGCCGAAGCCAAAATGTTCAGTATTATTATGCATGCTACAATCTATTGAAATATCTATTATTGTTTTCTTGCAGTGAACCTAGATGGCATGTGGATATCAAAAGGAGCATTCTATCTGGCATAGAGATGGCTTGTAATGGTGAACATTTGACCCACTCTTCACATGTCCCTTCTGCTATCCCATTGCTAGAGTCAGAGGTAGTAGGCATGTCGTCTTTTTTTATCTTTCAAATTCTTGATTTCTACTTTATCCACATTATATAGTGGTGTCTTACAAGCGTCCCTCATTTTTATACTTGTAGTTATCAAAAAAATTTCGCTTAGGAAGGATTGTATATCTGCTCGTGAGTATCATTGCTATAGGCTCCAAATACGTCCGGGCGATAAGTCAATATTGTTTCACTCTGATAGACTATTGCAGCAATACTTGAATGATATGTACATCAAGGTTGAGACACAACGACTTGATTACTTTCATCTTCAGCAAAGACACAAAAAGGCTAGAATTGAGTCTCTCCAAGGCACAATAGATAGCTTTGGAATACACGATAAGAACGACCTTAACAAAGTTGGCCAGAGCATTATTCTGTCTGCATCTTTTATAGGAGGTCCTCGGTATAAGCATAAAAGGTATACGGATACCATGACCTTGGTTTAGAAGTATGATAAGCCAGATATCTTTATAACAATGACTTGCAACCCGAATTAGCCAGAAATCAATACCAATAAACTCGAACATGAATTGCCCCAGAACCGACCAAATTTGTTAGCTTGAGTTTTTAGGGCCAGGCTTCAAGAGCTCAAAGATGAATTGATAAACAAAAACTATACTTGGAGGCGTTATTGCTTGCACTTATGTTATTGAATTTCAAAAGAGAGGCCTTCCCCATGCACATTGGTTATTGATAATGAAAGATAGGTATAAGATCAAATATCGAGATGCATATGATAACTTTATAAGTGTAGAACTACCTGATAAAACCAAACACCCTTATCTTTATTCTTTAGTTGTAAAACATATGATGCACGGTCCTTGTGGTCACTTAAATATAAATTGTGTGTGCATTAAAGATGGTGCATGTAAAAATCATTATCCAAAATATTTTTGCGATGTGACCTCCTATGGAAAGAATTCATACCCTAACTATAGAAGAAGGAATAATGGAAGGGTAGTTCTAGTAAGAAAAAAGATCCTTGACAATCGTTGGGTTGTTCCATATTATCTTTATTTACTAGCATAGTTTGATTGTCATATTAATGTGAAAATTTGCTCCGATATAAAATTAGTAAAATACTTATATAAGTACATATATAAAGAACATGATTGAGTAGCTTACAATGTTGTTGAGAATGGTGAATGTGCCGCTCATGATGAAGTTAAATAATTCCAATCAGGAAGGTGGATAGCAGCTCCAGAATCAGCTTGGAGGTTTGTTTGGTTTTCCCATGAGTGAAATGCTTCATTCTATTACTACTTTACAATTGCATATTCCTAATTACCAGTATGTATCATTCAAATGTGCACAAACTTTAGAGCAGATAGTTTCTGATCCAATGGCATCAAAAACAATGCTAACAGAATTTTTTACATGAATGCTCGTAATGAAAGGGCCAAGGCTTTGAATCTGTTATACAAAGAGTTCCATCAATATTTTGTATGGAATGCTCAAGATAATATTTGGACACCTATAATGAATGGGACTGTTGTTGGCAAAATTGTTAATGCCAGTCCTATTGGAGGTGAACGATATTATTTGAGAATTCTATTGCAAAATATTAAGTGTCCAACATCTTTTGATTTTTGGTAAACTATTTTTTGCACACATCATAATACAATTCGAGATGCAACTACAAGTTTAGAATTGTTAAAGTCCAACGACTCTTTGGAACAATGAATTGAAGAAACAACTCAGTATCAGATACTTTATAGTTTAAGAAGACTTTTTACTACTATTTTGGTATTCTATTCTCCATCTAACCCAAAAAAATTGTGGGAAATATTTAAATCTTGCATGTCTGAAGATTTTTGTAGTAATCAACATTTTTTAGATCATGAAATTGAGATAAAAACATTGAAAGGGATCAATGAACTTTTGGAAACTTTAGGCAGATCTTTAAAAGAATTCCACCTTACTTCTTTTCCAATGAACTTTTTGGAAGTTGTTAAATATACAAAAGAATTTAATCATGAAAGAAATATTAAAATACCCGAAGCTAACTTACTTTCAATTGAAAGACGATATGTTGATCAAAAGTATGCATTTAATACTATTACCGAAAAAGTTTATTCCAATCTAAGTGGTATGTATTGTGTAGATGGCCAGAAGGAAGTGCAAAGACCTATTTATACCATTCTCTTTTAATTGATGTGAGATCAAAAGGTAATGTAGTCCTTGCTTTTGCAACTTCTAGTGTAGCAACTGTACTTTTACCGAGAGATCGAACAACGCACGCTCAGTCCAATAAACCTATAGACATTGATGGGAAGATAAAATGTAGAATAAGTCAACAAACTACATTTGCTAAGTTGTTTTTAAGTGCCAATTTAATAATTTGGGATGAGGTCTCGATGGGCAGAAGGCATATAATTGAAGCTTTAGATAATATCTTACAAGATGTAATTGGCAAATTGCACCAATTGTAGCCGGATGTAAAAAAGAAAACATGATAGAAGTAAGTTTTGCAAGTTCTTCATTAAACCAACATGTTCAAAAGCTATTTTTGAGAGAAAATATGCGTGCTAAGGAAGACCCATTGTTCACCAGTTTTTTGTTAAGAATGGGTGATGGAATTGAGCCTCGAGTTTTAGATGATAGAATTGAAATTCCAAATAACATGATTTTACCTTTTGTCGAGTCCCAAAAGTCATTGAATGAGCTAATTGAAATAGTCTTCCCATCCTTCAATCTCTTCTTCACCGGGCCCTTATCAGTAATAATAAGTCAATCGTAGCGCCGAAAAATGATTGTGCTGATGAAATAAATGAAATTTTGATTGACAAATTTCCTGGCGAACCCAAACAATTTGTTAGTCTTGACAAGGCATGTGATCCATCATACCAAGGTCAATATGAGGATTTCCTGAATTCTATCACCACATGTGGTCTACCACCACATATATTGACCTTGAAAGTGGGCTGCCCATTTATGTTATTTAGGAATATCAATCTTATTGAAGGAGGTACACGATTGATTTGTCGAAATTTAGGGCAAAAGGTTATTCATGCTGAAATTGCAACAGGTTGTTTTAGAGGGAAACAAACATTTATTCCTAGAATGCCTTTAGAATCTTGAAACAAGCATAAATGCCCAATTTCACTTGTAAGGACACAATTTCCTATCAAACCATGTTTTGCAATGACTCTTAATAAAGCTCCAGGGCAAACACTAGATTTTTTTGGTGTTTATTTAAGAGAGCTTGTCTTTAGTCATAGTCAATTATATGTTGCTCTATCTCGAGCAAAAACTAGAGATTCAGAAAAAGTTCTTATACATCCTCCAACTGTCGAAGACAAAGATGTCATATTTACTAGAAAAATTGTTTACAAAGAAATTTTGCAACTTGCACATCAATTGTAGGAACTATTCTAGTAATGATTGCCATATAGAAATAATGCCTTTCCTCAAAAAAAGGCGCGGGGAAAAAAAGCGAAGGTTACATGCATGTACATATATCTGTGCTATTATTTGCAAGCTTTTGTGTGTTTTCTTTTCAAAGCCATAATGCAACCAAAGTGTGCTTATGCATCCCTCAGTTTTGCAACTACACTTTTCTTGTTTGTTTCAATTCTTTATGACATGGACACTAATTTACAACTCCTTCCATTCAGATCTTCTTATCAAATATTCTGTTTTGAAATTTTTCTTTTGATTAACTGCTTATACATTATATTCTTTATTTATATTCATTAAATAAGATTGCCATCATATGTTCTGCTTTCACTAGGTATAATTGTTTATCTTAGCTTAATAGCTTTTAATGTAGAGTTTTGTCTTATTTTATCCAACTTTAACACTTATTTCTACAACGTTTGTTGGTTAGTAATGTTTTAACATTATCAAAATTAGCGGATGCAACTATTTCCAATCTATCTATTCTTTAGGGCCATTGTAATATTCGGAAAACTGATCTTCATCATTACAATCTGCACACTATAATTCATATATACTTACACAAGCTCCTATTAATGCTTCCCTTAGCTAATGGAAAAAGCGTTAACTTTTTCCCAGCCCAAACTAAAAAACGAGTTGAACTTTACTCCATGCTACTGACATTACACCAATCACAAGGAGTTGGACAACTAAGGTCCTGGTTGTTCGAAAGCTATGCCCTTGGCAGTCACAATCAAGCCCAAAAAAATATCAGCGGTTTATATTTATTGACAAAGATGTATGTATTTCTTACCCATAACATATTCATTATTATTTATACATGTGTTTATCATTAACCAACAATTCTCTTAATTTGAAACTTTGTTTAGGAAACTAAGGTACAGGTTGTTATATACAGTCATGAAATAAGTTCAATGGAGGATGTGCTCCAAGTCCAAGAGACATACTTTATATCTAATGCTAAGGTCACATTTGTGAAACCAAAGTACAGAATGGTACCACACATCTATCAATGGACTATAAACATAACTACTATTGTCCAACATGTTACTGATGATTCTCTCTTGAGAGAACTTGGTGCTCCATTGTTCACTAAGTTTGTTGATATCCCACCTCATACCAAAACTTTGATTGGTATATTTCCATAACTATTTCTTATATAATGTATATCTCCGAATTATTTCTAAACCAAACTTATATATTTGTTTGTCCACAGATATTGTGGCCGTTGTGATCGACAAACTTGAACTGAGAACTGTCCCTACAAAATACGGCATGTCAACTATCCAAGAATTCGTCTTAGTCAATGATGAGTCAAGTGTGGTTGCCCTTTTTCCTATTATAATTTTTTTTTGAACTACTTGATTGTTAACTATTTTTTAACTCAAATACACTTTATAGGACAAAACCTATGATACTCGCTCTATGGGATAAAGTCATCTTCAGTGAAGGATCTGCCATTGTAGATGCAACGGACAAAATGCCATAATCGCAGCAACCAGGCTCAGTGTTTCTGATTATTATGGTCTCTTTTTCGCTTTATATAAAGATATTTATTTATATATCCATTCATATATATAAGCATACACTAAAATAATTGACAAATTAGGGGCATCACTCTTTGCAAAAAGCCTTGCAAACATTGTTGTCAACCCATTGTATCTTGAAACTCAAGGTTTAAGGACTTGGTACACTACCAATTTTTCTGGTATAGTTTATTTTCATGCATTATTTTGCGATAATATGTATATATTTACTCTTGCTCAAATTCGTGACCACCACAGGCATGCAAAAATCCATGGACTTCTCATTGAACTTGTTAAAGAGAAGAAATATCTAAAGTGTTCAATCCCACACTCGCTCATTTCATATGGAAAGTACCTTTGTTGCAAACGTTATAACTAACAATGTTGCGAGTTAATTCTTTTCCCTTTAATTATTTTTGTTTTGAGCGTATTCTAATTGCATTAATAACCTGATCCACCTTACCAAAAACCCTTCTATCTTTAGTTGATATACAACTTATTTCATTTTTATACAAAAATTATTAAACAAAATCTATCAATAATTCTATCATATCCATACTTGACATATTTACTTTGGAAACATTTTTACCTCATGCTTAGGATGACAAATTATGCATTAAAGTCAAAGCAAAGATTATGGATGTAGACCAAAAGTTTTGGTACATGGCTTGCGATAATTGTTTGAAGGGGACGAGAGGCCAATACGAGTGGAATATTATTTGCAACTTCTGTCGCACAGAAACAATTGCAAAGCCCAGGTTTTATGTTTAGATTCTTTCAACTTTTACGTAACTTATATTGTTTTAATCTTTGAAACAATCTCTTACAAAAGAAATATTTCAAAATTTTCAGGACTAGATTTACATTCACACTCTCTGATTGCTTGACACAGTTGGATGTTGTTGTCTTTGGTGATCTTGTTGAGAATCTTCTTGGTTCAATAGCTCTAGAACTAATGAAACTTGATGACGAGGTTACAATATTGCCACTTTACCATATATATAACATTCATTCTATACATTCTCATGCATTTCTTATAATAACATATTCTATATTCTTTCAATGCAGGATAAAAAAAAAGTCAACTGCAATTCCATTAATGACCATTTAAAGGAAAAAGTGTTCATTGTTCAAATTAAGATAAAGATAGCAGACACCTATTATGGAAGTGAATATTACTACACTGTGTCTTCATTGGTTGACGCTGAGCAGATATCAACACAAACAAATGTGCAAGAAAGCTCAAGTAAACAGTCTTAACTATTTTGCATCAGGTTTCGTCTATTTCATTACCTCCAAGACACTACAATATTTACTTTTGTTTCTATCTTCTCTTCTCTTTATAAATTTTAGTTTCTTCTGCTTGTGCTGATAACAACAGTGTTGCAACGTCTACTTCTATTGAACTTCAATCTCCCAGTTGTGAACCCAATGCCACACCTCCATTCCTATCCCATGCCCCCAAACTGATTCCAGGCGTAACCAATCATGTAAATATGTAATTATGTAGATATCTGATGAAATTTGTCCAGCCTTAATGTTTTGCATTTGGTGACCTCTTTTGTTAATATTCCTCGTGGTGATTATCTTTTGTTCTTTTTCCTTATACAACTCATTTACTGTTATTCATGATTCATGTTTTAGTGAATGGTTAACTAATATTTGTACAAGGATATCAAGAACTATGGGCAATACAAAAAGCCGCCACTATTTTGCTTTCACATTGTTCGATATCTTTCTTAAATATTGTGGCATGGATTTGGCATTGCCTTTCTCATATTATTATGTTCACGTTTGACAATCGACAAAGCACACAAAAGATTGCTCTCTTGCCTTTTTTATTGGAATGATATCATTGAATGATACCTCCATTCAATCTCAATTATGTAATAATCACATTCCTACATAAAAGGAAAAAACTCAAAAATAATGATGTACAACCAAATGGAGTTCAATGTCCATCAAAATCTATTACTTATTTTGCAGAGTATTAATTACCACGAATTGCATGCTATCCACTTCACTAGCTGTTAAATACATTTGGAGTTTGATTTATAAAAAAGATTGTTAACCGCCCTTTAGCATATTCATTTTAATAACCAAAGTTATATTTTAGATTAGTTTTAAATTTTAACCCATATCTTGATCATTATTGGAATATTGCAGATTAGTAATTTATTAATAAAAGACAAATAAAAACTGAAACTAATCTATCTATATGAGAAAATAATAAATAACAATTAATTTTTAATTGAAGAGAATTTTATACGATTATTATTTGAGAAAGTTCCACTTTTAGTCCCATAGGAAAGCGATTCACCAAAATTGATCCCATGAAATAATGTATAATTAGTTTTGTAAGAACACTTTTTTTTATTGAATTTTAGTTACAACCTAGAAATACTGAAGAAAACTCTTTATTAATTACTACAAAACAACTTGTAGTTAAAAAAAAATTATAAAGAATTGGATCCGAATTCAAATCTAACGAATATTTTGCAGATTCGGATATATCCATATCCGTTTAATATTTCTAAAAATCATACAAATTTATGGATATCCAGATATCCGAATATCCGTTTTCGCTTACAATTATCCAAATATCCGATTAAATATTCGAATCCGTTTATTCGAATATCTGAATTTGTTTATATAAGTAAAAAAAATTAAATAAAACTTCTATAACTTATCTAATTGAAATTTTTGTTTATATATATAAGTATAATATATGCTCATTAATATAAGTAAAGTTAATATATTTACTTATATTTGTATTTCTTTATAAATTATGGAGATAGCAGTTAATTAGGTTTTTTTTTAATATCTATTTATGGAGATAGCACTTATAAGAAGAGATTAACATATATGTATATATATATACTACTACTACTGCTGCTGCTGCTGCTACTACAACTAGTAGTAATAATAATAATAATAATAATAATAATAATAATATTTTTAATGTTATTTATCAGATAAGGATAATGGATATGATTAAATGAATATATCTGACGGATACATATTCGGAGTAGATATTAAACGGAGCGAATATGTAATTACCAAAACCGTATATATTTATTACTCGGATGGCTATAATCGTATATGAATAATATTCATTTTATATGAATATGAATAATATACCCTATAAACGAATACGGATGTGCTCAGTAAACAGATTTTCAATTAATTATTTACGGCCCTAGGTATAGATATAAGCTCGTCCTTAATCAACCACCACCCCTTGAAATAAAGTGGTATTGCCTCTCTGCTCCCCCATCAACAAATTACATAAAAAGGCTAAAAAAAGGAAAAGAAAGAAACAACAAAACAAACAAGAAGGCTCCGCCTTAACCAGACAAACAAAAGCATAAGAACAAGCTAAAATTCGTTTTTTCTTTTTTTCCCCAGGTTTCTTTAATGAGAACATTGAAACAACGAAGCAAGTTTTTTGCAAATCTAACAAAAAGTCTTTTACAATCCAAGTTACATCTTACGAGGCTTGTTTTACATCTTATAAGCTCTCAATTAGGTTGAACTCTTGTTTTTAAAATTTTAAGTTCAACTACTCTCTTAACTCAGATCATGTTAAAGTTAGCAGTTTATCATATTCAAGAAAAGAAACTTTTTGAGTTTTATCAAGTACTAAAAATAGAATAAACTTATTTTTCTCCACTCATCTTATAGTAAATTAGATTTGTCGAGTATACATTGCTGTCCACTTTCTAACAAACCATTCTCACAATCCAACCAGCCATATCATTCTACTCCATAAGGCCTTCAAAACAACTCATCATTCTACTCCATAAGGCCTTCACACATGATTTTTTTTTTCCCTCAAGGAATTATTCCACTTTTGTACAATTTATCTCCCCCTTCAGCCTGAGAATAACTCGAAGCCGGTGGATTCACAACTTGATCATGCACTCGGGACGCCATAACAGAGTCCGCGTCCCAATACCAAGGATGAAGATACGGAGACGAAACCAATGGCGAATATGACGAAGGGTGAAGAATAACCGAACCCCAATCTCTATCGCCAATCTTAGCTTCTTGTATTCTCCTCCGGACCAACAAATTACCCACATCTACCCTTTTCATTTCCGATATACTCCTTACTATCGACACGCAGATGAGAAGCACTAAAACCACATCTTCTTCTGGCAGCACCTCCGCCACGAGTAGCTTCCAGTTGAGAAGAGCCGTGGCTTTCCCGGTTGGGTTTTCGTATGAATACCTAATGATAGTCACGAATTCTTCTTCGTTGTTGCTTGCTCCCTTGTTTCTCTCTTCTTTTTCTTGTTCCTTGACTTGGTATTGCAATTGTCTCCCTTGCAACAGCTTTATCTGTAATTGTTGTGACTAATATGTGATTTGTGTTTGAATATAATAAGTAATCTCAACTATAAAAAAATTTAATATAAGTGACAATATAAAAATTATTATTCATGATATATATTAAGCAACAATATATACCTTTGATTTTTATAACTAATGATATCTATAAGGTGAGAACACCTTCTATTTTGTTAGAATATAGTTTAATGATGACAAGAATTATTATTTTAAGTTGTCATTACTTAAAACAAATGACACCCCTTTAGTAAGAATTTAGTGATTTAAAATACCGGCACTATGTTTGTCACAAGATTTTTGTTGTCACTAAATTGCCAAAGTAGAACAGTCGCTAATTGCAAATAACGACAACTTAAACACATTTTTTGTAACTATTAACCTTGTAAAAAAGTATCTTTGTGACCACATTTTGTGCTTAATGTATAGTATCAATAGATCAAGATTTTTCATCAAATAGAATATATACACAAGGTTTAACTAAGAAATAGAATAGTAAATTCATAGAGTCATAACATTTGTCGTTGTCCTAAAGCTACAATTTTCTTCATTCGGTGTTATTTCCCCTGTTTCTTGGTTTTATTCGTAATTGATTTTATGTCATATATTCTGACTAAAAAATTGTCATTTCTATTATTTCCAACACATACAGCAGGAGGCTTTTTAAATTAAAGCTAAAAAACAAAATTTCTTACCATCGATTCCGAAGATGATCTACTTTGCAGATCAAATCTTAATTCTAAGCCCGATGCCAATGAATAATCCGTTAGTATTAACAGTTCGTCTCCCGTTGAGAAGCTCCATGCAGCTTGTACCCCTTCTGCTGGTTCTTTAGGTGTAGCGGTTCCAACCACTTTCGCTGTACTAGATGGCACACACAACCAAATAACAGCAACAAATTAGACACTTATTCTGAATACTTTAAGGGGGAATTTTTTCACTTAATTGAGATTGATCAGCATGGGAAAATAATTAAACTGCTAATTACAAAATCCCCTGAGGCGTGGCCTATTTTCATAAAATCTCATATAGTATGAAAATGACAAACACCCCCCTAATTTTCGGTTCCGTGTTACAAATTTCACATTGCATTAAGAGGGCATTTGTAAGACGGAACTAAATATTAGGGGTGTATTAGCAATTTTTCATACTGTAGGATATTTTCTTAAGACGGATCTGACCTCAAGGGTTTTCAGGTAATCAAACCAAAATTAAAATCCAACTTATGGTTTATCTTTCTTGTGTTTATTATGCCAACAATTTCATGGAGAAGTTATGAGCAACACATACCAGGAGATCTACCAATGGAAGTGGAACCGACAACATAAGACCAAGAACCCTCGCATATCTGTATAATCCGGTCCTCCCATTTCACAGCAGTAGGAACTTCACCCCCTCGTCTCCAAAAACCGCCACCAACTCTGTCACCCGAAAGTTTCAAATTAGCTCAACATTGGGAGAGGTGGTGTAAGAAACGAGTTCAACTTAAGCCATGCTTCAACTGTGTTCGCAAGGGCTTCTTCTTTTTTAAAGCACTTAATTTTAGAGGTCTCTATATAAGTGATTAGTAGTAAAAATTGGAGGTGTGAAAATAGAAGCTGCTGAAAATTGTTGAAAGTTCACACAACGGGGGTGTTTCTAGGGGCTTTTACTTTTGTGAAGTGCTTAGCTCTATAGGTCTGAGAAAGGTTAGTAGTAAAAGTTGAAATTGTTTGGAGATTTAATCATTAAAAAAAAAAGATTGCTAAAAGATTAGAAAGATCACCTATAAACAGTTAAAAATCGATTAGTCAAATATATGTGCTTTTAAGTCCTAGCTTTTAGCTTCTTCTACTTTAGAAAAGCAGAAAGAAGACATTACAAACACTTTTGAACCATTTAAGAAAAGCAAAAAGTTCAAAAACCTATTTGGATGGGTTTTTAAAAAAAAATATTTCTCGAACCGTATTTTTTATAATAAAATTTTTTTTTAAAGCCAAACAATTTTGCGATTTAATGCAATCCTTAAAAAAATTTTAACAGGTCTTTTTATTTGAAATTACTCTGGATAGCTTATTAAAAAAGTTACTTTTTGGTTTTTTTCTGACTTCTTTATTTTGGAAAAAAAAGCCCATCCAACACAAAAAAAATTTCAATAAAGTGTATTTTCTCTCCAAAAAAAACAAAAGTGTTTCTCTTCTTTAAAAAAGTCAATCCAAATAGCCTGAAGTGCTTTTAACTTTTAACTTTAATTAAGAAAAAAAAAAAGTTAAACCAGGCATGCAAAACACTCTTCATATGCTTAACCAAAAAAAAATAAAAAAATAAAAGGAAAAAAAAAAGAAAAAAGAAGAAAGAAAGGCGAAAAAAGGGGGAAAAAAAATAAGAAGAAAAACCCTAATTTTAAGCTTTTGCTAGCATTCCCTTTACCTCATTCGAATAACGAAGCATTCTCGGCCCGCATGATCCAAAACAGTCCGTGATAGCCACCTACCTGCTTGCAGTCTATACTGATTCATTTTCAAAATTACATCCGATATCATAGCACCTGAGTCATCTGTCACCCGGTCTGGCACGCATTTCAACAAGTAGGGTGCTTGTACGGGTGGTGTTATTGAGACAACAATCCTCACTAGTTCATCAATTTCTTTCCCTAATGTGAGAGAGGGAGCATGTAACAAGTCGTTCCAAGAAAATGATATGCTCTCTCTCAAAGAGCTTCCTTTGGAGCAAAAGCCACCACGGTGGCGTTGCTCGAGGATCAACCCCTTGGTCCCAAATTCACAGTAGAGATGCCACGCTTTTCGCCATTGTTGTGATGTAAAGGAGGATAACATCCCTTTATCCATTTTTAGCTCCCTATGACATTTTGCCATCCGGAGACGCAAAAAATCCCGTGAAATATTACTTCTCGATTGCTTGATGTTTGAGCTTAGTTTTACTGATATGCACACCTGAAATTCAATATTACCACATATCCATTGTTATTCGTTAGTCCCAATTTCAAAAACTTTTCTATAACACACAACACACACACAGTTGGACACTTGGACTGGTTAAGGATGGAATGCAATCTAGTAACTAGTAAGTGATGGTGGACAAGACTTCGCAGGTGGATTTTACATAGCTAACCAAGACAAACTGCCCATGCAAAGGTGGATTATAAATAGCAACAATTACAAATATATCCCTTCTTGATCTCAAAATTACACATACCTCCCTTCTATCTGAGTTTCACCTTACAGTTACCTCCTTCCGGTGATCATTAGACATAGTTAACTGATTATGTAATTCAAATTTTAGTGACAATTTTAAGTTGTTATCACAGGTATGAAACTATTTATCCAAGTTTCTTAGTAACGTTTTGCAATTTTCATTATTCAACAATAAGAAAGTAGTATGTTGTAATTTTAATAATCAACTCGAAAGAGAGAATTCTTTGATCGTATTGATCCATAAAAGGAGAAGCACTTCCAACATGTAGTTTTAGTAAAGCATGAAATACCCATTTCTCATTCTCCGTGAAAATTGTTAGCAAAAAGTGAAATCACTAGCGCTAATATATATACAGATAGAGAGTGAACCAACCTCAAACGAGAACCTTGGTGTGACGGACTTGTATCTCGTGTTGACATCAGTAGTTGTTACGTCCCAATAACAAGGCGGTTCGTTCGTAATGATAGGCCCTGCCACGGGTGCACCACCCGCTTTCTCATACGGCTGATCAAAAGTCCTCTCCCACAGCATTGTGGTTTCTTTTGTGTCTTCTTCTTGCGCAGCTTCACATATCCCAATTATTTTCTCCATATGTCCCTCCAAATCTTTAATATCCACTGCATATACTGTGGGATAGCTCTAATAAATAAATCCAAATACAACGCTGTTTTTAATATTCTCTCTCTCAAGATTAATAATCATAACTCATATTAATTTCATATAGATGAATCACCCAAATTATGAATGACAAAAGGTGACGTGTGAACAAATAGTACAATTGCTTTTCAGGTTATCATATATGCATTCTTTTCATTTATATAATTGAAGAAAAAAAGTAAAATCTTGTCAATATTGTTTCATTAGAAAATTGGGGTTGGAATTTGTTATTTTCTAGTCACAAAAGATACCCCAAAAGTCTGTATGTTGATCAATTATTTTGTTTGTTTCTCATTTTCTTGTTTTGTAGAGAGAGAGAGAGAGAGAGAGAGCAGACTAAGGGCACCAAGGTCCCATCTTGTGTCTCCATGTTTTTTCTGCCATATTATTACTATATCATGCATAAGAAAAAATTGAAAGAAACTAAATGATTTCCCCAACTGATTGTAATAAAACAATAATTTCTTACAAAAACAAATTAGAATATTTTTAACAATTTTGCAACGAATGACGGAAACGCCAAAAGTGAACAAACAGAACAAAGAAGCAAAAGGGACAAAAGTGAGAGAATAAAATCATATGCTCCATGTGCCACTCCAATATTCAAATACAGACAACATTGGATCAATCAATCTTTTGAAAACACACTATATCACCAATAGCACATTAGAGCATATATCACCTCACACGTACAATCAGCTTCAATAAATCCACCACTAGTACCAAAATCATGACTTTCTTTTCTATAAACACGCAATTCTCAAATCTCAAGTAAGGCATCTCACTATTAAAAAAGGAGAGACGAGAACAACGAAAATGAAATAATATATTTAGTGGCAATATGAAAGTTGCAATGCAGCATAAAAAGTTTATTTTGCCACAAAAAAAAAAATGTTTACAACCTCAATAGTCCGAGAAACATGATCAAGCTGTGACAATTGATAATTATGTGAGCGAAAATTCGACCACAAAATTATTGCGATAATTCTTTTGTCACTAATTCGTAAAATAGCAACCTCTAAAAGTAAATTAGTTCTATTCACAATGAATCCATACTGTGAAAACACAAAGCTTATTGTCACCTAATAGATACAGATATTAATTACTAACGATAGAAATATAAAGTATTATAACTTAATACATATTACTAGTGATAAAAATTCTTTTTTCATCATCAATACTTCAATATCACAGTTTATTTTGGTGTCTATAGGCTCAACAACGAAAAACAAGCTTCGTACCCACAAATTAAAACAAATAAATAAAGAATAAAAATAAATAAAAATGAAAATAAAAAAAAAATTGGCAAGCAAGAAATCTCACCTGGTGAGTGATCCACAATAAGAGAACATCTGAAGGGGGCACTAAGCAAGAACATTTATCAGCAAACCTTTGAACCATGTAAATAAAACCTTTGTATCTCTGCTTGGCTGCCACTAAATAAACCACCTCAGAATAATATGGCTCCAAAAAGAATTTGTACAAATTCATTTGCTTTGAAACTTGATCCAAAAGATCTTCATTACAAACATATGAATTGTTATCCAAATTGTGGTCAACTTCATTTTCAAAAGGCTCAGACGGGAACTTGTAATCCCAGACTTCTCTGCATCTGTTCAATGCATACTCCTCGTTTTCTTCGTCAAATATAGCTGGTTTTCCAATGACTTTTGAGAATCTTGATTCACAGTACTGCCTGTAATTTGCCTAAAAAGAAAAAGAGGGGGGGAAAATCAAGTTTTATCAAACACCCAGTATATTAATTAATAAAAAAGAAAAAATCATCTTTTTTAAACATAAAAAAAAACAAGAAAAGGAATGTTACCGTGTTAAGAGTATGGCAAAACCAAACCCACTCAACATCAAGAGGTGGGAGAATCATGGGGGGTTTTGGCCCCTTTGTAAGATCAGCAATTAATGGCATCCATAGCTCATCATATCTGTAAAAATAAGCAAAAAAATCAAAAACCATTATGTTTTACACCTTAAAAGTTCAAAAAAATCAATAATTTAACACAAAAAAAAAAGGGAATCATCTAAAAATTTCGACCTTCTAATGGCTTCAAGAACAGTGGGTTTTTGGTGCAGCCATTGACAATCAGCCACAAGTCTTAAAAAGCCAACATTTCTTCTTGCAGCAGCCACAAGATCAACACTGAACCTCACTGTTTCCTCCTCGGATATCTCGCTCAGGGTTCTCATGGAAGAAACTGACATTTTTTTTTTCAAATTTTTTTATTTATTGTTTGGAATTTTTTGAAATTAATTTTTTTACTGTAGGAGATGAGTGTGATGGTGGAACATGAAAATGGAGTTCAAGAATACAACTTCAATCTCCTACTTGTTGAGGAAAAACAAAACAGAGAGACAGGACAGAGGTACAAATACAAGGTATTGTGATGGCGTCAAAGGTTGTTGTGCTGTGCTCTGACTGGTGAACACGTGGAGACTTTGAGGTTTGGTGGAAGTGTGACTATAGAAAATGTGGGACATCCATCTACTTGTAATAATTTAATGTTTTTTCTTTGGTTTTTTTTTTTTGCAATTGTAATAAATTCAATTTATTATATACTTTTTAGGATAAATTACAAATGTTGCCCTACGTTTGGTTGTTGATTGCACTTAGTCCTTCATGGTTCACATTTGTGTGAAAATACCCCCTCATCCTTTTAAATTGTTCATAGGCACTCCCTGACTCTCCAACTCAAGTTTCGTCTTAGAGAATATTATGTCACACATGAGCAGGCGTGTTTTTTCTACATAAAAATATAAAATCGAATATTCACTCATAACAATGAGTTTCACATAAACACAAAAGGCCAAGAGCCAAGTGCAATTGTCCATAGGTTAAGGAGTAATTTTATGTTGTCTTTTATCTTTTTCAAAATACACGTTTACATGATGCAAACACAATTGAAATTAATTATGAAAACTCAATTGATACCCGAAAATTGAACTCAACTTCACCTTTCCCATGAAGTGGAACACAAAATGAATCTTGTACTGCATTCCACTTTATTGATAAGGTGTATCTTTGCTCAAATTTAGATATTGATTGAATATTGTAATTAATTTTAGGGGGTGTTCGTGAGTGCAAATATATTTTCGGATGGGACAAATAAAAATTAAAAATTACCTCGAATCTATATAGATAGGTGCACTTTGGGCCTCTCACCTTTATGTTTATGTACAAATACTAATTGGCACGAGTAAATGATAGATCTTACCCATAGAAAACTCATACTTGCCTCATGCGTGAAGTAATATTCTCCAAGATGTCTTGGAGTTATCAGAACAAATTCAAAAAGTTAAGAGGTATTTTCACAAACACAAACAATGAGACTGACGTGTAATTAATCCCAAACGTACAACTTATATTTTCACAAATTTTCAGGAGAGGTTCCCTTTGATTAATTCTTTTCATAGGAGAGAACAAAAAAATATATATATGTCTTCACCATGCGAATAATGACTAATTATAGCATGGCATTGTGAATTTACTACAAAAAGGTACTAAGCTTTTTTATTTTTTCATATAAAAAAAAGTATGAGATAAAAGATATTATTTATTTTTTTTCTATTTTTGAAGTCCTATCAATTTTAGAATAATAGATAATACTTTTGATGCGAGTCCTTTTTGGTTGGACATGTAGAGGAACCTCAAGCTCTGATTCTTTGATTGTTGGTGGATCACATGTCAAAAGGGATTGAACACATGTGAAACTAGTCAGTTTTGTTCCAGTGTAGGCTCTCCAACGCTCAAGTTAGAAAAACTTGAATATTGAGATGATATGTGATAGAAGATGAACAGTGTATGATGGTTATTAACATGAGAAGGGTGAGATACCTTTTTTGGTGAGGTGGGAGCCTACTTATATGAAGTGAGGCATGATTTGACTATGATGATGAGGGTAGGTCCTTTGATTGAAGGCCAAAGTACTTGTGGATATGTTTTTTGTACTTTTTACCGCCCCCCCTCCCCCGACAGCTTGGCCATGCTTTCATTAAATGAAGCTAGACATCTCATCAATGGCAAATCCCTTGTATTTAATGCTTGAGGTATTATCCAAGAGAGAGCATTAATAGCTCCTAGTACTAACAAGGACGGCAGCACATCGTTGGGCCATGTTTGGTGGCACCGGCTATCCTAGTGTGTCCAGGGTCCGTTGGGTCCTCTCAGGAGTAGGTAGCTACCTTTTCAACTTAGCACCTAAGGGACCTCGTGATTTTAACCCTCAAACATGTTCGGATCCATCAGAGGTGCTTAATCTTAGAAATGAAATAATATGTTTTAACTAATTAAGATTAAAAAAATTAATAATCACTTGTCAATTTAAACTTTAAAGGGTAGAGTTGTTTATGGCATTTTTTTAGAACAATCATATAATCATACCAATCATTCTTCCTAACAATATAAATTGAGTTTTTTTTTCCCTCAAAATTTTATATTATGAGGCCAAATATTAAGCTAGTGGGTATGAAAAGTTAAAAAAAAAAAAAAGCAATGATATATGATAATCAAATACATTATTTGCAAGACTATAACCACATTATTAAGTTGTTCTTTATAAAGAAAATATTTGAACTATTTCTTAATTATATTTTTTTTTTCTAGTTTAATCCCATTATTTAATATAGAAAATAAATTATAGTATAATTATTTTTAAATACAATAATAAATATTTTTAAAAAATAGGTAGTACAAAAGGAAAAAATAAAATAAGTGAATGAATAAAGAATGATATCAAAGGTTATAATATTAGAGAGTGAAAAATAAACTAAGTAAAGAATATTTTTTCATGGTGTCTTCTTTTCATTGTGTCTTGTATGGAATCAAAGACCCCTTTATGCATTGAAGGGAAAATCACGAAAAATAAAACATCCTTAATGTTTGTCAGTAGATATAAACATATATTAATATCAAGATTTTATCTCAATTTGATAAGAGATTTAATCTCTGATATTTATCCATAAATATAAATAAATAAAAAGATAATTTTAAATTTCTATGTCCAACATATAATATTTGATGTTCACTTGAGAATATTGATATATTTGAATGGTATGTAATAAATTGTATCCTATTTAAAAAAAAATAAAGGACTACGAATAAATGAAAATCAGAGAAGCCTATTGATAGCATGAATGAAAAGCCAACGAATATTAGTTGTTTACATCTTTCTTAACGATTAAAAACACCATAATGAGTGACCTACACGGCAATGTGCGAGAACCTCATTTTTCTTCACCAAAAATTCTTTTTCGCATCAACTGTTGAGTTCCTTATAGGCAACCAATAGTTATGATTTATTTCATATTTATTTTATTTAATAAACAATATTTAGGGTTAATTACACTTACAATCCTTTTTAAAATATCAAATTAGTCACTCTCCTTTTAACTCTCATAATCACATTAAGGGCTAATTACGTTTACCTCCTCTGAGGTATACCCTATTTACAAAAAACACCCCGACATATGAAAAATTACAATTACCCCCCTGAATTGAGGGAAAATTACAATTTACAACTAAAAAGCACTGAGCTTCCAAAAATACCCTTCTGGAATCAAGAATAAGGTTTGACCATATTGAAATGACTATTTTGCCCTTGAGAAGGTTTTTTGTTATATTATATATATTTAATTTTAAAAATATTATACATATTTAAATATTTTTTTAAAAAATTAAATCTTATAATATTATAAATTTATTTTTATAAATATAAAAAATTATAATATGTATTATACATAATTAAAAAAATTCTTTTTTCTTTCACCCCCCCCCCCTTTTCCTTTCCTTTTCTTTTCCCTTTTTCCTTCTTCCATGGTCCACCTCCACCTCGGTCGCCGCCGCCGCCGCCACCCCCCCCCCCCCACTGTCCCTTTCCCCCCATTATAGATAGATGAGATCAAGAAGGGAGAGGGGGATGGATCGAGAAGGAGGAGGGGAGGGATCGAGAAGGGGAGAGAGAGAGAGAGAGGGCCGCCACCACTACCGTCCTCCGCTGCCCGTCGTCGCAGGATCGAGAGGGGAGATGAGCAGAGATCGTGAGGGGGAGAGAGATTGAAAAGGGAGGGGGGAGGAGAGAGAGAGAGAGAGAGAGATCAAGAAATGAGGGCCGCTGCCATCGCCCGTCCACCGCCCGCGGCTGTCGCTTGCCTCCAGCACACCAACCATTGGGGGAGGGGGTGGTGGGGGGAAGGGAGGGAGGGAGAGAGAGGGAGAGAGAGAGAGAGAGAGAGAGAGAGATTTTCTGATTTGAAAAAAAAAAGAAGCTGATAAATGGAAAAAGAATACAGAAAACAAAAGGAAAAAATGACGAAAAAGAAAAAAAATTGATAAAGAAAGGGTATTTTGGGGTTTTCATTTTACTTATTTTTTTCTTTGCTTAAATTACTTAGAGGTAATTTTGAAAATTCATTTTTTTAGGTGTAAATTTTAATTGCTCCCTCAATGCGGGGGGTAATTGTAATTTTCCATACGTCGGGGTATTTTTTGTAAATAGAGTATACCTCATGGGAGGTAAACATAATTTGCCCTTATATTAACAACCCTTTTGAGTTTGATCATTTAATAAAGGACAAATTACAGTTACACTCTAAGGTATGATGAAATTACAAAAAACACCCCTATATATGAAAAATTATCATTACCTTCTTGATGTTATGTTCCGTCCAACATTTTACACAACGGTCGCCATTAGTCAACCAGTATGTAGTTCTAAAAGTGCCCTTTTGCAAGCAAGAAATGCATTTTGCTCAAAATAAAATGATTCTTATGCCCTCAGGGGTGTTTTTGTTATTTTGTTCATAATTTAAAGGTAGTGCATTGTAATTTAACAAAACCACCTGGGGGTAATTGTAATAAAATTGTTATTAACACACACACACTGCACACAATTTTCACTCACTCACACACACACACACACACACACACATATACACACATACTGCACACACACTACGCGCACATATTTTTCACACACACACACACACACTAAACGCACATATTTTTCACACACACACACACTGCCACTGCACACAATTTTCACACACACACACACTACGCACACATATTTTTCACACACACACACACCAAATGAACACATTTTTCACACACACACACACTAAACGAACACATTTTTCACATACACACACACTGTGTGTAAACACACACACACACTGCACACAATTTTCATACACACACACACAGTGTAATCCCGTCAATACATTCTATATGGGAGGGAGAGGTATTTTATTCCTTTTCAATTATTTATATTTCTAGATTTTTTAAATAAAAAAAAGATTTAAGTTAGGGCAAAAATGACTTTTCCATGATTATGTTAGATTTAACATCAAACTCCCTCAATTCAGGGGGATAATAGTAATTTTTCACACGTGGAGGTGTTTTATGTAATTTCACTATACTTTAGAGATGGTATATGTAATTTGCCCTTAATAAATGTTGCATTCCGTTTGGGGTTTGTGAACTCTTTGAAGAGAATATTGCTTGAACTCTTTATTTGAGCATCCAACACCTTAGTTTGAAAGGACTTCCAAATGAGGAAGTAGGATTTTCTTATTTTGGTTGAATTGCGGAAATGAAAAGAAAGGAAGTCCTTTTTCCGCCAATAAACCAACGGACAAATGTCTTCACAATAAATAAAAGTTTCACATTTTCTTGGTAAATATTTTTGACTAGGGGCAATTTAAGCCCTTTCTATTCTTTCGGTTAGGGTTTTCCAATTATGCAAATTCATAGGGCGTATCAGTGTAATTATGAAAAGTTACATGGTGAATTTTGTCATTTGTCTATCTTAAAGGGGGTTTAAGTATTTGATATGAGTAAATCACAAATATTGAATGCATGTGTGGAACTAAAAAGCATATCTACGAAAGAATTTTCAATTTTTACTACTATAATAGCATTTTTTTTTAAATTTTGATAAGGACTATAAGTAGCATCTTATTTTTCTATCTTTTTTGTAAGTTTACTTTTCTCTCTCACTACACTAGCTTGACGTTTGCGGCATTAGTCTCTCTCTTCTCGAGCTGACTTTATCCGATGGGTAGTGAAAGAAATGAGTTGCGAAGCTACCACAAAACGTGCTTGATCTATTGCTATGATGCCTGCGCCCATTTCCTTCGTCTCTTGGAATATGAAGTCAATTTAAATAATTTTAAATCATTTTTTTTTTTTTTGGAAAAAAACTATGCATAGTTTTTTGTACTAATTATTCACTTTTTTGGAAAAAAAAAAATGAGTTTTAGGATTTAAGTATCAAGGATATCAGGAATTTAGGCCAAAAAAAGAAATTAAAAGGAAATCGGGCTTTTTCTATTTCCAAACACGTGCACATCGTTTAACCTCGATCTTCTTCCATAATGGTATAAAGCAATAGTGTCATTACGGTAGATACAAAAATTACTGTAAGGGTTTATTTGGTATGAAGGAAAATGAGAGGAATGGGGGGGAATGAAGGAAAAAGAGAGGAAAAATATTATTTTTCTTCATTTGGTTGCAGGTGAAAAAGTCGGAGGAAATAAAAAAATTGCGTGGGGCCTATCAATTTTTTTTCCTCCTAAAATTGGGCTGAAAATGAAAGAAAAATATTACAACTACTTTTTCATTTTCTTTCCATTCATTTTCATCTCATCAAAACAACAACGAAGAAAATTAAAATCCCCCCATTTTCTTTCCTCTCTATTTTCTTCCTTCTCATTTTATTCCCTTTTCTTCCTTCTTATTTTCTTTCCCCTCTATTTTCTCTCCTTTACAAAATACACTGAAATGTAAGAAGCCCAGTACTAGCAATTTGGATGGAGCAAAAGCTAATATGGGGCACCTTTGTTTAAGTCTAATTAAACCCAAAAATCCAATGAAATAAAAATTAGTACAAAAGACCCTATGAAAATGTAAAAACAAATAGCGAAGATCCACGACTGATAGTGTACTTTATACGCACCACTTCTACATGTATGATAATATTTTAGGCTTGCAAATGTACCCTTTTAACATTGAATTAAATTTACAAAACCCCATATGTTAATTCCAATTAGCACAAAAACTTATGTATTAAAAAAATTAGTCTACAACCCCTCGTATTTTTTATAAACTGGCATACCGCCTCTCATATAGCACAACTTCCGTATCTTGTAAATCGATTGTAAATGTGTGTAAAATTTTGAAATTTAATGTTTGGGATTTCTTTCCCTCTTTCATTTTTTTGGATTAAATTTTTTCCCTTTTTTCAAATAGGCAAAACATATTGTTATTTTTCAATTTTTTAAAAAAGAGTAAAATTGGAAATTCGTACTCAAATTTTGAGAAAGGGAATCTAGAAGGCGGTATGCTAGTTTTTAAATATACGAAGGATATAGTTTTTTGTACTAATTCGAATTAACATATGAGGTTTTATAAATTTAACTCTATTAATAATAATGACATGACATATTTTTTATCAAGATTTTCGACCGGCTTGCACGCACTACGCATCACCTATTCCCAACATTCAAACTAGCGAGCCTGTTTATCGACCGGATCGAGGGTTATCGATAGGATAAGAGACCCATCAAACCCGTTCAAACGATCTCGACTAGTCAGCTCTTTTATCAATCGAAATAGGTCTCAATCCCTCGAACCCATCCCATCGATATTTCTAGTCGATATAATTATCGACCACGACCATACCGGGTCCAATGGATCCCTGCTAGCATTAAATGCTCCGTCAGCTGGGTTGTGGCTCAGCACCTAACCCCATGTCTCATTAATTGAGGGCCAACTATAGCACTAGGCCTTACCATTAGGCTTATGAGTTACTCCAACTCATCAAATGATGGCCTACTAAGCTTAATGGTCCCATAGGGAACGACCTCCGTGGATATACTATAAATACCTTTCATTTATGGTAACACCCATCTCATTAATTACTCTTAACCTCCTTACTCTGCTCAAATCTCTTCAAAACCGATCAACTGACTTAAGCATCAGAGGGTCTTAGCTGATACATATCTCGGCTAACTCACGTTGCCTTTCCCTTGTTGCAGGTAAACTTCCTGATCAAACACTTCACCTACTCACTCGACCAGAGTTTCCGATCGAGGTCGACCAGCTCCAAAATACAACCCGCATCATTTTTGGCGCCGTCTGTGGGAAGAAAAATCACTGCAACCAAAGATGGAAAGACTAGTGACAACTAGAATACATCCCTTTGGTGCGCGGAGCACCAAAGCGGTTGGAAAGGACCAACACTCGGTCCATGACCTCCTACCATCGCCTCCCATGACAATCCTCCACCAGCGCAGGTCAATTTAGCGTGCTCATCCCGGGCGCACGCTACTGCCCCGCTTGCGCTGACCAATACCGACAGGAGAAGCAAAGCCCACACCCCTCCGGGGGGTACGGGTGTACTCTCACCCAACACAGAGGAAATGATCACCATTCCCCTCGAGCAATCGATTGAGGGACTTTGTAGGGCAATACAATCTAAGAGCCTTTGAAAGGCTTAAAGAAAGTGTTGTACAAGCACCACCAGGACTCAATCATGTAATAGTTCCAGCCACCCATCGCGTCCCATCACATCAGAATTCCGATCGAGCGGCGAGCTACTGATCGTCTCGACTGGAAGAAGAAGAGGCTGAATTGGGCCACCACGACAAGATTCCACATCGCCAGTACCCAGACTTGGGGTACTCTCACCAGGACCCCTTTCTGGGGAATTCTCAAGCCGACCCGGCTCCTGGGGAACTCAAACAGATGAAGAACCAACTCTGTTAGCTCACCCAAAAGATTGCTGACCTCAAGCACCCCGAGAGAAAAATCGAACCCTATGATGGGCAAGTGTCTTCATCCAATCGTTATCACGGTCGAAGGCAAAGGGCTTTTGCCCACTATATTCGAGAAGAAAGATTGGTCTACACGATCAGGCTCCGGTCAACCTTCCCCACTATGACGGAAGTATTGACCCAGATGACCACTTGGTCTAGTTCGAAAAAGCCATCGACGTCTATAAGCTTTCGAATGGAATGATGGTCAAATTCTTTGCCACACTTTTTGGAGTGGTTCGCCGACTCGGGCCGGAGTCGATTTACTCCTTCGAAGAACTCGCCGATCGATTCCTCCACCACTTCGCAGCTAAGAAAGATACCAAGCTCCCCCATACCCATCTTCATGGGATTCGCCAGCAGGAGGGGGAGTCCCTTCATGATTTTATGACTCGTTTCAACAATGAGGTCCTCTTTAGAGGAAGCCCCCCAACGACGAACCCTCCTCGTTGATTACCTAGTAGTCGACACACCGTTCACCTATAACTTGATTTTACGAAGGCTGGCCCTCAACCCATTGCTAGCAGTCGTGTCAACTTTCCACTGGAAAATCAAGTTCCCCACTCCTGCCGGAGTCGGAGAGGTCAAATACAACTTGCGAGACACTTGGGAATGTTACACAGTCTCTCTGGAAATAAGAGAAAACGAAAAATTACTACCTCCCCCATCAGTACTTAACTCGATTGAAATTGAGCTTGACGCTCCTGAAGGATCGATTTCCCGAGAGAAAAAACAATGAGTCCCGGATTAAACCGACTGGGGAGCCCAAGACCATTGAGTTTGTTCTGGAAAACCAAGAGAAACTGACCTAGATCGGCCCACACCTTGATGGGAGGAGAGAGTTAATGCTGATCGAATTCTTGAGAGAAAACATCGATGTTTTTGCTTGGAGCCCGTCGGATTTCCCGGGGATCGACCCCGAAGTAATTGTACATCGGCTGAATGTTGATCCGACCGTCAAGCCGGTCAAATAGAAGAAACGAACTTTTGGGGAGGAAAGGAACAAAATAATCGAGTAGGAGGTCAAGAAGCTCCTCAAGGCAGGGTACAATGTCAAGATTTAGTACCCCGATTGGTTGTGCAACGTCGTCATGGTCCCAAAGTCGTTAGGGAAATGGCGCATGTACAACGACTTCACAGACCTTAAAAAAACCTGCCCGAAAGATCCTTACTCTCTACATAGGATCGACCTCCTAGCCGATTCGACCGTAGGTTGCAAGATGTTAAGTATATGGACACATTTCAACAGTACTATCAAATTCACATGGCCTCAGAGGATCAGTCGAAAACATCATTCGTGGTCGAGAAGGGGATTTATTGCTTTTTGGTCATACCGTTCGGACTCAAGCACACTGGGCCACTTACTAAAGGCTCGTAAACAAAAATTTTCAAGGAGCTAATCGATTCTAGCATGGAGGTCTACGTTGACCTGATTGTTAAGAGCGACAAAGTAATCGACCATCTCAACCGCCTACAAAATACCTTCGCCATGCTTCGGTGATACGGTATGAAATTGAACCCCTCGAAGTGCACCTTCGGTATCTAATGGGGAAAATATTTGGGATACATGGTCAGCCAATAAAGGATCGAGGCCAACCTAGCCAAGATTGAAGCAATCCGAGAAATTGCCACTCTCCAATCCATTCGAGACATTTAACATTTTTGTGGGCGGGTCATTGCCCTCAACCTTTTCATTTCTCGATCTGCCGATCGTAATCTTCCTTTTTTCAAAACTCTCTGGTCTGCTACTAGCCGACCGGAGAAAGAGGAAAACATTCCCGTCGAGCCCAAGAATAAGCGGGAAAAGAAGAAGAAAGTTTTCAAGTGGACAGACGAGTGCGATAAGGCGTTGGCCGACCTCAATAACTATTTGTCCTCTCCGCTGCTGCTCGCAAAGCTGGTCGATGGGGAGCTTCTCTACCTTTACTTGGCCTTGTCCGAAGAGGCCAGTAGCTCGGTAATTGTCACTACAGAGGGGCTGATCCACCGACCGGTGTACTACATCAATAAGGTTCTCTAAGGAGCTGAGAAAAATTACCTAGAGATCAAAAAATTCGCACTCGTATTGGTAATCACCGCTTAGAAACTCCACTATTAATTCCAATCCCATTCTATCGTGGTTCTGACCAACCAGCCTTTGAGGCAAGTGTTGTCCAAATCGGACATCTCCGAAAGGTTGATCAAGTGGACCATCAAATTGGGTAAATTCGATATCTCATTCCAACCACGCACGACAATTCAAGCTCAAGCACTAGCGGACTTCCTACTCGAAAGAGTGGGACCTCCCGTCAAGAACAATGATCTAGTTGAGCTTTGGGTCATACACATAGACGGCTCCTCAACCTCCTAAGAAGGGGGAGCCAGGGTATACTTGAGAAGTCCGAACGGCTCAGAGCTCGAGTTCTCCATCAGATTAGATTTCAGTGTCACAAACAATAAGACAGAGTACGAGGCATTGATCGTAGGCATCAAAATTTACAATCGATCAAGGGATTCGACACATTCGAGCCCTGGTCAATTCCCAACTTGTGGCAGGCCAGGTCGAAGGGGCATATGACGCACGAGAGGCTTCTATGGTCAAAATATCTGGAGAGGGTAAAAGCACTGAGAGATCATTTTGCTTCTTTCACCCTTGTCTAGATACCCATAGAAGAAATTGATCTAGCAGACGCCCTCTCAAAGTTCATAAGTTCCCAAAAGAGAATAAGGAGTCAGTCGATAACATTCTTGATCGCAGAAAAGCCGAAATCGAGGAGGGGCCCTTGAGCAAATTTTGCCCATTGGGTCACGAGAGCCGTCTTGGTAGGGCGAAATTATGGAGTATCTATCTCATGAAACTCTTCCTGAAGACGCTCTTACTACCCGAAGGTTCAAGTACCGAGCGACCAGGTTTGCGCTCCATGGATCTGGTCAATTATTCAAGAAATCTCCAATCGAACCTCCCATTTGTTATCTCGATTAGGTGGAGTCGATCGAGTTTATGGAATCCATCCCTAGGGGGAGTTGTAGCAACCACCCGAGCAAAGGTTCATTGGCACAACAAATCACTCGAAGAGGGTTCTTTTGGCCCGCCCTAATCAAAGATGCCAAACTGTTCACCAGGAAATGCGTCGAATTGCCAATACCACTCCTATTTTAATCATCGCCCCCCCTTGGAAATGATAATTGTGGGAGTCTCATGGCCCTTCGATCAGTGGGGAATTGATATCATCGGTCCATTTCCACTTGCCACTAGGCAAAGAAAGTATGCAATAGTCGCGGTCGAGTACTTCACCAAGTGGGTCGAGGCGGAAGCAGTCGCAAAAAATCACCGATGCCGCAATCCGATCATTTATATGGATGAACATCATCTGTCGGTTCGGTGTTCCTAGGGTATTGATCTCGGATAACGGAACCCAATTTCAAAGCAAGAGAACGGTCGAAAGATGCCAAGAGCACGAGATCGAATACAGATTCACCTCGGTCAGTAATCCCCAGTCGAATGGGCAAGCCGAAGTGATCAATAGAATCCTTGTGCAAAATCTCAAGGCGGTGCTCGAGGCCCACAGAGGCGAATGGGCCGATAGCTCCTAGGCGTGCTTTGGGCATATCGAACAACCCCCCAAACAGCCATGGGGCAAACACCATATGCTTTGGTGTACGGGTCGGAAGCGATCATTCCCGCAAAAATCATGTATGTCACTACTCAAGTGGCTCATTTTGACCCTGAACACAACAATTCAACTCAAGAGCATGAGCTTGTGGTCATACAAGAGCTACGTGATCGGGCGTTGGTTAAAATGCAAAACTACAAAGCGGTTATTGCCAAGGCGTACAATAAGGGAATGATCCCTCGTAACTTCCAAGTGGGTGATCTGGTCCTCAAAAAGGTTAAAGTCTCGCGTAATGTGGGAAAACTCGACCCAAATTGGGAGGGACCATACAAGATCTCGAAGATCTCCAAAAATGCCTATTAACTCCAAGATGCGGACGGTCGAGAACTTCCCTTACCATAGGGGCTGCCAATCTAAGGAAATTTTTCATATAGACAAGTGAGCGACAAATTCATTTGTTCGACCTAGCTCATTTCGTAAGTTCGAACACCCCACATTTTGTAGTAGATCTACTTTTCTCATTTTGTAAAATTAGCTCTTCTGTATTCAGATTCTATTCGTTTTATTTACTTTATGTCGATCAAATTGCTTTCATGTCGATCAGTATTAAATCATCACTCTAGCTTTGGTCGATTCTTGCTTAATTTACTTGTGCTCTTACTTTTCAAAGTTTCAATTCCCTTCCGTCAACTTTATCTTTTTGAGCGGATCATCATAAACTAATCGATCGAAAGCTTGAGTCAAAATTCCAAGATATAGGATATTCTTTAACCCGTTCGAACAACCTTCGTTAAATACCATCGGATAGTCATTAATGTTTTGATCGGCTCCTTGTTGAATTTTTGATGGTTTTTATAATAATATACAAGCAAATTTTCGAACGAACAAAATTCAAAACTTTGAATTCGAATAGAAGTATAAATCTTTCATTAAAAAGGAAAACGATCCATTATAAGGGGGCTTTAATCATCTATTACATTTATCTCATTCTCATCTTGGGCGGGCCCATCGCCAAGCTACTCAATCTTCGGCTGGTCCCCCACTTGACCACCATCTCGATCAGGGCCCTGGACTTCAAAAGGGGACTTACCATGATCGCTCAGTCCTTCATCCTTAGCATCAAGCTTCTACTCGATATCAACCAGGGCTTCCTTTCCGACGAGTTCGATCACGTACCTAAACTCATTGTTCTCTAAAAAGGGGCCAGAGGGACCAACTCCTCCTCCTTCCCCCCAAAGGATCAGACGGCACATTTCATCCCGATCAAGTCCAATCCTCAAATCCTCTAGGAGATATGCCAAGTACTCGATCTGCTTCATAGCTAGATTGAAAGTTTTACTAATGCGAAGGACATGATTGAACATACGGCACTGAATACCCCGCTCTTCAAAAACTGCTCAATAGCCACACTAAAGATGCCCTACTCCCGGCCGGCTAGTTTTTGGATTTCCTCCTGAACACCGGCTTCGTGCTCCTTTTCATAGCCCCAATCAGTAGGTCGTGGGCCCGTTTGACCTTGCTCACTTTGGTGACCTTCTCCTCAAGGGACAAGTTCAGCTTTACTTGGGCCTTGAGCTTTTTCTCGGCAAGCTCACGCTCTGATCGGACCACCGCAAGCTGGGTTTCGAGCTCGATCTTCGCCTTGAGTTGACCTAGCACCTTCTTAGCCGCCAGTCGGTACATCCTCTTGTACTGATCTTTACCCTCCTTGTAAACCTCTGCTCGATGGAGGACATGCATAAACGACTGGGAGGCCATCTGCCAACAAACACAAGATGTTAAAATCCGATCGGATAATAAACCAAATGGAAACTTGGAAGTAAGGAAAGATGCTTACCCCCACGACGCCCCTCTCGAACCAGCGGTAAAGCTTCAACAACCTTTGTGGGAGGAGGTGGTCCTCCTCAAATTGGCACCATTTGAGCAGGTACGTCAAATAAGCCTCGTCCCAACCCCTGAAGGTGCTGATGCGAATGCCCCCTCGGGCTAGGGCTAGATCAGAAGGATGCTCGAAGTCCATAATTCGAGCCTCCTCGTTGGAATCTGAAGAGTCCGACATCTCCTCCCGACTGGCAATTTGCTTACCCTTGCCCGTATGGTCGGGACGCCGCTTTCGCTTCCCAGGAGTCCTCTTGAGCAGCTCTCTCCCTAATCACGTCTTCGGTCTCACGGGGTCGAGCTGGCTGAATATCCAGTCCGGTGGGTGCTACCGTCCCTGACTGCTCGCCGGTCACTTTGACTTCCAGGTCCATGTCGACTTTGACCCGGGTCACCGAGCGCACCCTTAGTGGCGTGCGAGTATCCTGGCTGTTCCGATTGGAAGGGGCACCTTAGATTAAGACCGACTCTCCTGCTTCTTGATGGGGCCCTTCCTCCGCGCGAAGAGGACCCTCTTTGACTAGCGGCTTTGGCCGCAGCTTTTTTATTCTTGTGTGCGTCCATTAGCATCTCGTCATCTGCAAGGTAAAATTTTTGATCAGTAGGCCGAATAACATCTATGCATTAAAAAAACACATACCCAAAATAACCCCCCTTGGGGCCTGGACCGAGAAGATGCCCGCGCAGTTTAAAAACTTCTCTTGTAAGAGGTAACCACTCCAAATTAAGCCTCGTTCGAGCTGGCGATTATGAAAGTGGAGGTCCCAAGTTGGGTTTTCAAGCCGATCGAACTCGATCTTATCGATCTCATCATTCCATTCATTTCAAATAGGGAAATCGGGAGCCTGGCGTACCAAAAAGTACTTAGCCTTCCACTTCTCCCCGTAAGAAGACTGGAGGGTCTGTATGATGCAAGACCCCGATTGGGCCATGATGTAGAATAAGCCGCCCCGGTCAGCTGGACCCAATCGGGTAGAGTTTTGGACTTTGAAAAAGGGCCGCAAAATTTCTACGAATGGGGGCTGGCCTAAGGCCCTCATCATAACTATAAAGCTATAAATTATACAATGGGAGTTTGGAGAAAGTTGAGCGGGGGAAGGTTCAGAAAATTGTAAATGGTCGCCGCGTCAGCTGATATCGGATACCTAAACCCATTCCACGTCATCTCCAAATGGATGGCGATCGTATTACTGGGCAGGTTTCCCATTCGAGAGTTGGCGGATGGGACAAAGGCATCAAATTCAGAATGAATATGAAACTTGGTCAAGGCATTCGAAATCTCGGTCGGAGTCATGGTCGATGGGATGTCGTCGTGTTCCCGTTCGGTGTGGTGAGCCTGCGGAACATCGACCTCCTCATCGTCATCCTCCACCTCGTCGCTCGCATGCAAGCCGACCTCCTCCTCAGTACTATACCCGACCGGGCTAGCCCCTAAGGAGGTCAAGCTGTTGCTCGTGCTACTCCCATCGAAACTATCCTCCAAGGAGCTATCTAACCCAACCACACTAATTAGCCTACGACTATCCATCATGGGATTAAACAAAAAAAAAATCAAGGTTTTAGAAGAGACGGGTTACCTAAAAGAGAGGCGGGTCGACCTAAGAAGGCCGGCATTTTTGAATTGTTGGGGAGACAATCGACCGGAATGCGTTTTAACTCTTTGCAAATGGTGAAGTCAATGCCCGATCCACCCCCACTATTTATAAGGGGTAAAACACTGCCCTTGGGAATCCCAACCGGCATAATTATTACAGTCGTGACTTTTCAAACTCCTAACGGTAACAACCCGATCAAGTTCACTCCATAGGTTGATTCCATTAATCGACCAGAGGAGTAGGGGGGCTAATGACGTGGCATATTTTGATCAATATTTTCGATCGGCTTGCACGCTCCGCGCATTACCTATTCCCAATGTTCAAACTAGCGAGCCTATTTATCGATCGGATAGGGGGTTATCAATTGGATTAGCTACCCATCAAACCCGTTCTAACGATCTCGACCAGGCAGCTCTTTTAGCCATCAGATTAGGGTCTCAATCCCTTGAACCCATCCCATCGATATTTCTGGTCAGTATAATTATTGACCATGACCATACCAAGTCCAACGGATTCCTACTAGCGTTAAATGCTCTGTCAACTGGGGTGTGGTTCAGCCACCTAACCTCATGCCTCATTAATTGAGGGCTAACTATTAGGCCCTTCCATTAGGCTTATGGGTCACTCCACCTCGTCAAATGATGGCCTACTAAGCCTAATGGTCCCATAGGAACGACCTACATGGACACACTATACATACCTTGCATTTATGGTAAGACCCATTTTATTAATTACTCTCAACCCCCTTACTCTGCTGAAATCTCTACAAAACTGATCAATTGACTTAAGCATTGGAGGGTTTTAGCCGAGACCCATCTCGGCTAGCTCACGTTGCCTTTCCCTTATTGGCTCCCAAATTCGACCCACATCAAATAATTATAATAATAATAATAATAATAATAATAATAATAATAATAATAATAATAGTAATAATAATTGATTCAATTCAATTTGGAAAAAGATCCAATTGACACAATTGAACTGGGGAAACATACATTATTTACTACTACTACTACTACTACTAATATTACTATTGCGACTACAATTGCTATTGCTGCTACTGCTACTGCTGTTGCTACTGCTATTATTATTATTATTGATGTGGTCCAATCTTGGTTTGACCACGTGTCGGGGTAAGTTGTACTCCGAGATATTCTTGCTGGCGGCCCACCTGCTAAAGAGGGAGGAACGCACGTGAGACTAGCCAGTTTTGCCCCGGCATAGGCTCTCCGACGCTCAAGTCAGTGGACGGTTAAAGAAGAAGATGAACAGTAACAGAGATGTGTATGGTTCACAAGGTAGTGTGTCTCACCTCTGGGTGGAGAGCCATGAAAAGCTTTTATATGAGAGTGAGAGGTCTGGATGTGACATGGTTGGTGGGATCTGATCACTTTAGGCACTATAGCTGCTCTAATATGTGCCTTTTGTCCCCCTTTTTCAGTCCTTTTGGCGGCTGTTCTCACTCTTCATTAATGAGGGATCTTACCCGGCAATGAATGGGTATCTTGGGCATTTATGACCAAGGATTGCCTTTATGACTTGGCATTTAATGCGCCCACGTCTGATGGGATGGACCCATGTGCCACTGAGATGCGTTAGGTGGCGGTGGGCTGCGTCTGACAAGGGTCGCCAGCTGTACTTGTCCCTTCTGGATGCCCAATCTTGCAACAACTAAGTGGGGGATTTCGCCCTCGATGGGAACACCGTCGAGGGCGGCTTCCTCATTCGAGGGCACCCTGAGTAGCATGTTAACGTCTTGTGGGTCCCTCGAGGGAAAGAGGCTAGCTTGTGAGTCCTTTCGAGGGCCTTCGTACTTCGAGGGTAGTAATCCCCTATTTAGGCGGGTTTGTGGATTTTGGAGCTTGTAGAATGATACAGCGTGATGAGGTGGCACCTGACTCATCAATTATTATTATTATTATTATTATTATTATTATGTATTGATACTCTTTTTTTTTAACTAATTTGTTGCCATGTTTTTCTATACTGTAATGACAGTTTAAAAAGTGAAGTTAATTTATTTTTTTCTAATAAATTTCGACTGAATTGATTCAATTGATCAATTATACTAAATTAAAGTAAATAATTTGATAGTTTAACTATAAATTTAATGAAACTAAGGATAAAAAAATTAATAACATTAAATTAATAATTTAGATGATTTTCAATACATATAATAAGTAAAAAAATAAAAGAATGGATAAATAAAATATTTCAATAATCTAGTGGTAAGAATCCTCCTTTACTATGTTGGAGATGCAAGTTTGAACCCCTACTTTTGCAAAAATGTGTTCGCTTGTGCGAGTTTGGCTACAGCTCCTTGGAGGAGCATGTGACTCTGCCATAATGTGGACCAAGCTTCAAGCTTCTTGTGGAACGAATGGGTTTTTATATTTAAAAAGTAGCAAAAACGTTTCCGACAAAATGAGTCATTGATATTCCATCAAAAATTAATATAAAATGGTAACCCAAAAGAATACTTCTAAAAAATAATGTGTCAAATTTTTTAATATAATT
>JAOWBU010000238.1:0-37410 GCA_026212405.1 Petrea volubilis
AAGCATCTAATAAAAAAAATTATTTTATATATAATATTAAATTATATATATTCAATGCAAGGCATATTCGAAAAGGGAGTATAAGCAAAATAATTTTATTAAATGCTACACTTGAATTATAACATTGACAATTCAATGTAATTAACCAAATTTGTTAATTCTTCTTACAACTTTTTTTTTTCAAACAAATATATAATTTATACACAAAAACTAGTCACATGAATACCTTCAAAAAAAATTACTATTGCTCTCATATATATTTATTTACTATCTAACAACTAGAATTATTATATATTAATTACATCAGTAAAAGTTTATTTATACAATATTTAATTAGGATATGTTTTAATTTTTTTCAAGAGGCTAAATTAAAAAACGAGTTGGAAGAATTTATTTATCAAGTGAATATTAATCCTTTAGTAATTTTTTTCAATATGATATCTAAAATTTAAGTGTGTGATCAATAAAGCTTAATGCGAGAATTAAGAAATTTTAAGTTGTATTAAAGCGAGAACTGAGTACTCAATTCGTCAGTTCGAGCACTGAATGCGAGTGCGATGGACTGATAGGAGAATTATGTAACCTAGGGGACTATCAAAAATAAACAGTTTTTCTTTACTCATTTTTAGGTAATAATTTATAGTTGTCATTAATTAATATGTCCCAAAACTATTGTTTTGTAGTGAAAGATAATAATTCTAAGGGACTAATTAGTGTTTTATTAATGGTGTGTGTGTGTGTGTGTTTTGAGCATTTTCATGAGCATTTTGTGAACTTGTTAATCACCGATATATATAAACGATTGGGCAAATTACGATTAGGGCCCATTAGGTTTCACCTAATTATAAGTTTCTTTCTCTTGCTTCAAGAATTATCAAAATTGCATGATGTATAATACTTAGACATATATAAATGTATTTCTTTTTTAATTATATAATTGATGAAATTATTTGAAATAAATTTATTAAAATTAAAAACAGTGTGTATTAATCACTAGACTAAATTTAGGCCCTCCATTACCCCTTCTCTCCAATTACACCCATTGTACTCTTAGATGGATGCCACAACATACGAAAATTCATCCAATAGTCTATATTTAATTGCCTTAACCACCCCTTAACCCAAGTTAAACTCAATATTTAATTTACCCAACTAATAAGGAAAATCAATATTTATTCCTAAAATATATCTTATTACAAGATTTTTAACTAAAAAATGAACATGATAGATTTCTCATCTTCAACGTTTTCTCGTTCAGTCTCTCTCACTCTCCTCTCCAACAAGGCCATTAAAATGAATTTGACCAAAATTAATCGGACAATTAATATTCCAAAAAGTAAAGATGGTCCTCAATTTTTAAAAATAAACACAACGTAACCCCTCGTCTACTAATTCGTTGATAAATTGTATCAATATATAGATATATTTTTCATATATGTTTAACTCTTGCATTACTTTCCTATAAAAATGTATAATCTTATGACTCATCATTAATTAGAGAGATTCACTCATTATTTGGAAAAATTACTAAAAGAAAAGATTAAAATCTTCATAGATAAAATTCTACGCATATATATAAAGATAAATAAACAAAGTTACAACAAAATTTTTAAAAATTATGCAAGAAGCTCAAGGGTTATTTCACAATAAAGGGGTGAAAATTAACCATTAGACTTTTTGCGCTAACAATATAATGTAGTGAATTTTTAAAACGAAAATTAATTTCATATGTTATTTTAAAATATAAAAAAATTAATTTAAATTTTTTATAATTTGCTTTTTTTAATTTATACAATTTAATAGTAAATGATATTTTTTTCATGATTGACCATATAAGTATTAAATATGTTTTTTTTTTTTTCAATAAAGCATGTAACTGTCAAATTAAAAAGAAACATATAATCAAGATTAATATTTTTTTTAGGAAATAAAACTATCAAGTTAAAAGAGTGTTGAACGAATCAAAATAGATATATATTGTATTTTTTAAATAGGAATACAACAGTAAAAAGCATCTGCCAATTAAAATAGGAATTCAATTATAATTTATTCTTAAAAGTTGAGGATAATTTTGATCTTATGTGAAGGTAGGGGTATTTTGGTCAAATTCATTTTAGTGGCCTTTCCAACAAGATGTTGTTGCTTCTCCAACAAGGTGTTGTTGCCTTTTCCCTTTTTTTTTTTTTTGGTTTCCCAGGGTATCCCTCCGGCCGACAGCCAGAGGACTAATCCCACCTCCCTACTGTCAGCGCACTAAGCGGTAGGGGACTGACCAAATGGTTTGCTCCATTCACATGGGTAGGGATCGAACCCCTGACCTCATGCTTAAGGGACGAGGTACTGAACCACCACGTCAACCATGTTGGTTGCCTTTTCCCTTTTTTACTCTAAGATCTCTACTCTATCACATTCCTCTTTTCAATTTTCTTTTTCTACGTTATACTTTTATTTATTTTTTAATCAAAAAAATAATTTTATTTTAACTTTATTTTTTGACTTATCATAAATTTAATAGACATATTTCGGAAAATAAAAGGATAGTGTAAATGATTAAAATGGTGGAGAAAGATATATATTTTATGGAAAATTTAATAACAAATTAATTTTATGCTACTAAAGCTTTAACTATTTGATTATATATACATATATATATATATATATATATATAGTACATGCATCAAGTGTACCTATTACACTAATATTAATAAAGACACTTAAATAGAATGTAATATGTATGTCATTATAACTAGTAATGCGTCATTTTTTATTTTCCAAGGCAATTTTTTTAACAAAACAATGTATATTTTCATATATATTCTAAAACATTTACTTCATTTAATTTTGACTTAAAATAAGGGTTGGATTTTGGGCTTTTTTTTAAGATAGGTTGCATTTGGTTATTTGTTACTTGATTTTATAAATTTCATTTTTTTTAATGTTTTTATTGTTGGGCGAATTTTATATCATATTCGGATTTGATAATAATGAATACCAATTCCACAAGATTCGAGTCGAATTCAAATATTAAAAAAGTTAATCGAATTCAAATTCAAATTAAAATTCAAATATTAAAAAAACTAATCAAATTCAAATCCAAATTTCACTGATTTGATTCAAATCCTATCCATTGACTACCGAAGGCCGCATGCTAAAATGAAATTCTCTCTCAGTGCAATGCTAGGTAAGCTAGACGGGGACCAGATTAGTTCATGAGTTTTCATTTTTATGTATATTTTTCTATAAATAAAAACAAAAATCTGTTATAAACGTCCAATCGATCATAAGAATACTCACACAATGCGCATGAATAGCAAGCTGAGCCATCCAATCTATGACTTGACTAAGAATGGAAAAAGGGATGGGAGTGTAAAACATTCTCGACTTGTTCTATACTTGTTGAAAGCATGGACTCGGACTTCTAGACTTAAGCCATGCTTCTTTAGCTTTTTACGGGTTTTTGCTTCTCCCACATGAACGACCAAATGGTCGCTCTTTCAACAACCTAGACTAGCGCAACTTTTAACACTTGAAACTTAATTAAGGTAGCATCCATAAACTGGCAAATAAAACATGTAGCCTACAGACGTCATTCATGCACTAGTAAGGTAGGTGGTCAGACCAGATCCCCTGCCTCAGAATGGTGCCCCATCTCCAAAGTGAGGTAATGGGAACCGATTTCTGCCATTATTAACAACCGTTTAAGATTATGCGTGTCCATCATCAGGGGTATGGGGCAGCCAATGAGGCACCATTCTGAGGCAGGTGACCCAATTTAGTACAGCAGTACTGGGAACACTACGCAAAAATGCTTCAAAACCAACAAATACCACTAGTCACAAAGATCATAAAAGGTGCAATCGAAACGTCAGATTACTTTACGCATCAAACACAAATGAGAGCTATATATTTCAAAGATCAAGCTGCAAAAATTTTAGAAACAAGAAGAAAATTATGAAAAAAAGATGGACAACTGTGTAGTTCACAAGAGGCTGGCCGGCTCCAACCAACTTGGTCTTGCGGGCAGCCCATATATATATATATAAGTAATAAAGAAAACAAAATAGACGAAAAATCATCTTTCTTCCCAAGAGAGGCCACATTTAGAGTTGAATTCTAATTCGACTCGACACACACTTGAACTTGATACTGGTAATATAGATTGCGATCAAACTCATGATCCTTTCACCTCTAATCGAGTGCGACTAAGCTCAACTCGAGCTCAAAACAACTGGAACCTCATGAGCTAGTTCGACTCGCTTACACTTATAGGCCACAATAGAATCTAAGAGAGGCTTCAACCCTTGGAATGCAGATTAGAGAATATCCTGTATTGTATTTCATACACAAGCCACTAAACTAGAATGAACCACATCACCATGCTTGTTGCTGCTACCAAACTTCAGCATTCAAAGCCACAAATAATTCAATAAAAGTAAGTTTCCTCTTCTAACTTCCCCAAGCCCGGATATCTACAAAATACATCCTAAACTAGTTTTATATCAATCAAACCTGAAGATTTGCCAAACAGCCAAGACGTTCATTTCCCATGACTAGCAAACACAAGTATAATTGGACATTTCAGAGCAAGCAACCTTAAATATTACATAGAACAAAATCTGAGTTGTTGCCCTGATGGATTGAGAAGATGTGACTGCCCTCCTCAACCACATCAATCATAACTAGCATTCAAAAACTTCAACAGTTCATTTCGATTGTTCTCTGCCAACTTATCCTCCTTTGTTTTCTCAAGCTTCAATAATATCTGCAAAAGAAAGTATGACAAAAAAAATTGCCCATGTGTAACATCAGCCAAATGTATCAATAGCTGCATCAATTGGTGCATGGAGAATACTGAACATTCACCAGCAACTCATCGTTATGTGTGTGCGTGTGTTGTGTGTACATAATCCCTTTTTATATTTTATGTGTTACAGTTAACCCTCAAACTAAGTTTTCCACAAAAGAATGTCACTCATTATTTGAGATCAAACAGTCAGGTTTCCTGTGCCATATTTCTACATCATGTAAGCCACATTAATTCAGAATAAAGTCTTACATTCTTTTTGGTTCCAATTTTGAGAGAGAAGACTTATTCTGATAGGATGGAGAGGTTTCACAGTGAACCACAAGAGCCCGAGAATAAGTTAAAATCAATGTTTGTAAATAGTCGAATGTAAACTAACAAATGCCACTTAAATGCACAGATGCTACTATATGTAGAGGAAGGTATAAGTCACACCTTTTTCCCAGAGACAGCACTGCGACGAGCACCATCATGTTTGTCCCTTCCTAAGAACTGAAGAAGACGTATAATACATTAGCAAAACATAACTCAAACCATCTAATTTTGTACTTCTACAATCAGGGCAAGAGGAAACGGAATCAAATTTAAATAAGAGTAGAAACCTTAGAAAGCTGCACAGGACCACTTTCCTCCTCCTGCTGCTTCTGTATATGGCTCCAAATGGCAGGACAAAACCAAGCCAGAACATCCAGACAAGCCCATCCAGAGCCCAGTCATCATGTCACAGACACCAGCTCCAATTTCGAAGAGCCATTCATAAAAGGCAGAAAAGTACTATAAGAATCTCATATTAAAGAATAACACGCATAAATGGAAAAAAATAAAAAATAAAAAGATGGAATCCCAAAAGATCTGCAAGTCAATATATAGAATTCCAACTTTAAGAACAACTCAATGGCCTCAAAATTGAAAGCAAACTCCACAACAGCCAAAAGTCTCATCGCAAAATATAGATCCCACTGAGCAGCTAAAAGAGATCCATTCTCTACCTCTTTAGTTTTTTGTTTATGGCGTCTGTGGCTACGACTTTTCGCTTTCTCTTTGTCTTTGTTCTGAAATGCAAGACCAGTCAATCAGTAATAATGCAGGACAAGATACATAAAACAAGTCAGCAGACTCCTTTAAATGACCACCTTCTTTGATTTATCATTCTGTTTATGCCTCTTAGAGTGATGGGATACTTCATCTTTGCTGTCAGAAGAGCTGAAATTCAAAAAAGGAAACAATATGAAATTTAGTAGAAAAGTCCATAGGCTATCACATCCATCTTATAGCCTCAGTATTACAGACAGACAGGCGAAACTTTTAAGAAGCATTTGCAGTAGCAGGAGACACAGATATTAGGCAGGTTTCAACTTTTTTGTCAACATACCAATTAAATCATCACCAATTAATTTCATCAAATAAAACTTGTACTCTATTGGTCCCATAACACAGATTTTCCCTCTGAAGACAGAAGACGTCCAACATCGTATCACGATAGCCACAACACTTAGCAAGCAAAGCTTCATCTAATTAGATTCTACAAGTCTGTTGTGTACAAATAAGAAACTTCATGACTGTTATTGATAATTGTATCACAAATTTTAAAAATGTTAGTATTACAATTTACATGCCTTCAATATATTTCAAAATCACCCACCCCAAATAATAGTAGTAGTGGGCAGCAATTCTGGTTAAAAACCACGGCCATCAACCCATAGGCAATTTAAGAATCCTACACGAGTTCTTTTTTCGCTAACATCATCAGGATCCCATAACAATGAGCCCCATGAGCTAGATTCTGGAATATGTTCACAACTTAAAGGTTCTTTGTCATTTTTCAAACAAAAGAATCCTGTTTTTGTGTTAAGATAAGGGGTGCTACTGTAATTAACCTTTTCTTTTTGAACAAATTACGAGACATTCACCAGGTTAGTGATCACAATTGCGAGAGGTTAATGATCACAATTGCATTTCCAATCGCGTACCAATTTGGCTGGTTTAAAGTTCATAGCTAATACAAGTTAGGTTGCATCACAGGAATCATACATTACATATCTGAAATGACAATACGAGTTCACTTGTGTAACCCATATAACTACAGCTGTTTTTATATCCCCAGATGTTTAGAATTATATTCTGACCTATGCAGTAATCAAACAATATAGAACAAAAGCACAAAATGACCACTATGTCTCAATTTATACAATACAGAAGATTCCTTCTCGGTTTAAGCCAGAGTGGGCTACAAAAGATTCATCAAGTTTACTTTGATCATTTTATTCTAAACCAATTACCATGAATGATATTAGAAAAGAAATCAAAATATAGCTCCCTGGGGTGCATCTTTGCTTGTACTTATATAAGTCCCAAAATCCTGTACAATAAGCCATAAATCACTTTCACTCCAACCTAGGTCTTTAAAGCTGAAACCTTTGTTAAGTCTAAGGTATTGTTTGGTTAAATCTTGTTCTGGAAAGGATGTAGGTTCGGCTGCCCCAAGACTGGAATTCTTCCATTTCAGACAATGGCTAGGCTAGAAGAATCCTGTTTTTCACCATGCCAAAACCATCATATAGGATTTTCCAGGAAGTTGCAAGACAAAATACATTGTTTCATTGTTGTCAAGTCAATGAAAATTCCAAAACTTTTTTGCAAATTTTTGACTAATCTGTAGTTTAACTGAGCCAAACTAGAAAATCGAGTTTATAAAGGTTCGCATAAGTTTTGAAAAACTTGGTTTGATCCCATAGCTCGAGTTTCTACTTTCCAATCAGACCCTAAACCTGTAAAATTCACTAATCTGAATCTAAATTACCAATATAGATATATTAATCAAAAAAATCACAAAGAGATTGCAAGCGAACCCATAAAGTAGGAATTCAGCTTTACGTCAAAGACAAAAGCAAGAAAAAATTCAAAATCGAGATCCATAAAACACAGAGATCCACTAAAAGTGCACAGATAACAAATAATCCTATACGTGTGTATGTAAAAGCACCTGTAATCTTCGGAGGAGGAGGAAGAGGTATAGCCTTCGGACGAAGAGGATGAACGACGCCTACGACGACGTTTCGTGTGGGAGCGGCTCTTTTTGCTGACTTTGAGGTGGTCTCTGTCGGTTCTGTGGTGGCGACGGTGGCGGCGGGGGCGGCGGCGGCGAGGGGATCCGTCCGAGGACGAAGACGACGTCGTAGGGGACGAAGAAGAGGCTGCCATTTGAATTTATTAGATTGTGTTTGTGAAATCTAATTAATAGTTCCTATAGTCGAGTTAAAGGGAAAAATCGGCTAAAAAGACTCTTTGAGTTTCCATTTAAGAGTCAAACCCTCAATTTCTTTTTTTTTTTTGTTTAGGAAGAAATTATTAAATTATCGTATTTAGGGTTTTATTAAGTGTAAGTATAAGTCAAGAATTTGATTATGGTCGAATTGTAAATAAAAATTCTTAGTACGAGTTAACAATGAAAAGAAAAAACAACAAAATATGACGTAGCATAATCAGTCGATCGATAAAAAAATCATTCAGACCGATAGGTGGAGGGTACGAGTGAACAGTGAAAAGAAAAGACAGGCGCATATGACGTGGCATAATTGGTCGACCAATAATTATTATCATTCAGACCGATAGGTAGAGTGCTACGTTAAATATAACGTGATCGACCAATCGATCGTGTTCATTTACATGATATTTTTCAACCTTCAATCGTCCAACCGATCATACATCTATTACATGATCGATCAAACAAACTTATTTATATATAATCGGTCTACTTAAGGGATCGAGCACTCGATACAGGCCAGTGCATGGGTCTCCAGAAATTATGCTAGATCGAGCTCTTGATCCAGTCCAAAAAAAGCACGTCGACTAACCGATACATGTGATCGACCAGCCGACCAATCATGTGGGTCCCTCTACGCAAATCAAACATAAAATAAGTGTTTGGTTCTCCCAAAATCATGAGAGATTGAGCCCTCGATGTAGTCCAATAAAACGTGATTGACCAACCGATATTCGTGAGTGATTGACCGATCTATTTTTTGCGTGCGCGCGTGTGCAAGCAAAAAGAGACAGCCTAAAAATACTATTATTTATTATGTGGGTCCCGAGAACACATATCGAAAAAGATTGCCAAGTAAACGTGATCGACTGACCGATTAGGGTAACCAGCTGACCGATCTCTTATGTGGGTCCCGCGCACGCAAACCAATTGTGTAACCGGCAAATGTCGATCATCTTGATGTCTTTATCCGAAAGACCCTCAATTGGTCAATAGACGACAGTTTCCTATTCATCTTCTTCTTCTTTCCTTCACCTTTTCACCTATGCGATTGTTCATAATTCAAAAAAAAAAAAAACAAAAACAAATTTGGTCGATCGCTCGAGGTTACGAAAATGGAGCCAACCTCAAGGTCACATTGGGACGATGAAGAAGTAGCCAAAGCATTGCAAAATCTAGTTCCCAGATCGTTAGAGATGTCAGTGGAGTGGAGGTTCAGGAGACAGTGTCGGGAGAACAAGGAATGGCACGCGGTGACGATGAGGTAATTTTTTAGTTGTTTGTGTTATATTGTTGTTACTCTCCATTAGTTGTTGCATATATTATATAATATAATTTTCTACTTGGTGATTTGTTTGTTGTTGTTATACCCAGAAAATGGGAAATGCTGGTATTGGTGATGATCTCGTGATCGAGTGTGGCCCGGCTTGTATAAATATATATAATTATAGATTGAGAATATTTTGGATGAGTTAAATCAAGTTCCCCATCCGGAAAGGTTGATCGTGCGATCCTCCATGGAAAGACTTTACAGAGTGGTGATTTCATATCTGCACGGCATAGAAAGTGGTGAACGAAGATTCCAATACTGTTGCTTCGCACAGTTCTTAAGCCTTATGGAGCATTGGAATATGACATTTTTGGGCCAACTCCTACATTATTTGTTGCTCCGTAAGGTGTATACAGAAAAACGATCGGAGTTGTGGTTTGTTGTGGACAACAAACCTTTGAGGTTTGGTCTGCGGGAGTTTGCAGTGATCACGGGACTTAATTGTGGTCCACTACCGTCGGATGAGGAGATACAGAGTAAGAAAGCCTCTGAGAATGCGCAAAGGTTCTTGGAAAAGGTTGTTCACAATTCACAGAAGGCACTTAATGTTGTTGATTTATTAGAAAAGATGAAGGATGACGATTTTACCTAAATAGAAATTTTTTAGATATTTCTTGTATAGTTTGTGCATGCTGATCTTTTGGCAAGAGATGACCGCAAGGCAATCAACTATGATTATTTGTCATTTGCCAATAATTTCAAGTTCTTCAACTCATACCCTTGGGGAAGGATAGCCTTCCAGAAGACTGTGGAGAGTGTACAGGGAAAAGATCTGATCCGAATACATGGGAATTGGGCCAAAGATGGTCATAAAACTTATGCAGCATACAATATTTTTGGGTTTCCATGGGCCTTGTTGGTAAGGAGCTCATTTTTTTTTATATATATTGTTAGTGTATTAGCTATATACAATTGATGAATTTCTTTGTTTTATGTGCATTAAGGTGTTCATGTACGAGGCGATCCTTGTAATTGGAGAAAAATACGTTGATCCTTATTATGTAGAAGGAGAACAATGATTGCCGCTTCCATGAATGGCAAAAAGGCATACAAAGAAAGGAAGCATTTGGGATTATGATGTCATTGATGCGTCAATAAAAAAAAAGCGGCATAAGTTTTATTGCTATTTTGTAGAATTGTTTACATTTTAAATCTGTGTGAAGAGAATCTAATGGAATTGGTCAATCGATTGGTTGTAGAGAATAAATAATTTTTTTTATTGATTGAACGATTATATGAATCGGTCGAACGATTTTTTGAAAAAAAAAAAGTATGCATGTGTTGTCCAGAATGTATGATTACTTGTATCGGTCAAACGATTTCCCTTATCGATCGAACGATTTGTTGAATCGGTCGAACGATTTTTTGAAAAAAAAGTATGCATGTGTTGCCTAGAATGTATGATTACCTGTATCGGTCAAACGATTTCCCTTATCGATTGAACGATTTGTTGAATCGGTCGAACGATTTTTTGCAAGAAAAATATGCATGTATTGTCCAAAATATATGATTACTTGTATCGGTCAAACAATTTCCCTTATCGGTCCAACGATTTGTTGATCAAAACTTAAGATTTGTTGTCCATACATGAGTCAACAAAAGAAATATCTTAAGTTTGATGATCGGTCAAACGATTCTCCTTATCGGTCGAACGATTTGTTGATAAGATCAGTCAAACGATTTTTATTATCGGCCGATTGATTTTTTATGATTTGTTATCAGAATACACGAATTATTACATCGGTCGACCGATTCTATGTATCGGCTGAACGATTCATTTGTGTCCAGAATATATGGTTCTTTGAAATTAATTTGATTTTTTTTACTTTTATTTCAGGTGGTTGTTCGTCCTTTATTACAGCCTACTGCAAGGGAGATGGAGATGCCATATGTTGCCAATTTATCATAATTGGATAATGTAGCTGATGCACGTATTGATCGACTAACTCGTGACTTGGAAGAAGTCACAAAGCTGAGAAACCGAGCCAGCCCGCACTATCTTATAAGGGAGATAAAATGCAATGCTGAGCTAGAGAAAGCAGATGAGGCATCTCCCCAAGCACAAGTGGCATCTCCTCAAGCGCCAGTGGCATCTCCTATCATAGAACTTGTTGTTCCACCATCTTCTTCTGTGCATCATGAGGAGTTAGTTGCACAATTTAAAAGTATGGAGACAACGGTACAAATGTTGTACAACAAGGCAGAGAGGGAAACATTATCGATATGGGGTCAAACGGGTGTCACTAGGGATTGGAAATATTTTAAGATTCTATTGACCAAGGATGCTTGGCTTGTGGATCACGTAAGTTTACTAAACACACCTATATATATATATCATTTAATATATCTCTATCAACTTCTTTGTGCTTTTAAACTCATTTTCTCGTGGATTGTATTCATTCGTATTGGTGTAGCATATGGATCCTATGGTTGTTGATGATTAAATTGTGTAATGATGTATGACTTGGGACCACTTAGATCTAGTGTACAAAACTTGTGTTATATGTCAAACGATTACATGTGTCGGTCGAACGATTCCATTTATCGATAGAACAATTTTATGTATAGATAGAACTATGTTACCCATTGATCTACAAATTTTTTGTATCGGTTGAACGACTTGTGCATGTAAGGGGTATCGATCGACCCGATAACCAAATCGATTCCCAATATGTGATACGATGATGAAAAAAAAATCATTGTTTTTACTAAAAGAATTCAAAAATTTGAGGGGAATCGGTTGGACTGATACCAAAATTGGTATGCCGATCAAGTGCATTTCTATTGTCCAATACGTGATAGGATAATGAAAAAAAAATCATTACTTTTACTAAAAAAATTTGAACATGTGAGGGGAATCGGTCGGACTGATACCAAAATTGATCTGTCAATCAAGTGCATTTCTATTATCCAATATGTGATACGATAATGAAAACAAAATCATTACTTTTACTAAAAAGATTTGAACATTTGAAGGGGATCGGTCCGACCGATACCCAAATCGGTCTGCCGATCATTTGCATTTCAATTGCCCAATATGTGATATGATAATGAAAAAATAATCATTGGTTTTGCTAAAAAAATTCGAACATTTGAGGGGCATCTGTCGGACCAATACCCAAATTGGTCTGACTATCATGTGTATTTCTATTGCCCAATATGTGAAACGATAATGAAAAAAATCATTACTTTTACTAAAAATATTCGAACATTTGAGTTGGTTCGGTCCGACAGATACCCAATTGGTTTGCCGATCATGTGCATTTCTATTGCCCAGTATGTGATACGATAATGAAAAAAAATCATTACTTTTACTAAAAAAATTCGAACAATTGAGGGGAATCGGTCGGCCTGATACCCAAATCTGTCTGTCGTTCATTCTCTTTTTTTTGTTTGAAATTATTCATAGTGACCACTGAAATGATGTTTTAATTATTCATTTTTTTAGTAATAAGTGATACAATGTTGACAATATAGAATTTCTAAAAAAAATGGTCAGCAATATGTGATACGATATTTATGAAAAAAAAAAAAAGAAATCATATTTTTAAATAAAAAAATTCAAAAATTTGTGAGGGATAGATCGGACCGATAACCAAATCGGTTTGCCGATCATGTGAAAGATGTTAAATAGTTTACTTATTTTTAATTGTAACTTCATCATACTCTGTTAATTGAGTATTTAGTTGGCGAAATATTTTAAAAATGGGAGTAATGGTCGTTATAAATAGAAGACAGAACTCATCAAGTTCCATTTTGATCAACTAGCGAATCTTTTCCGATCACCATATTGCAACACAAATGGAGATTCTCTTTTTTTCATTTGTAATTATTCATATTGACCACGGAAACGATGTTTTATTTATTCATTTTTTTAGTAATAAGTGATACAATATTGACAATACTAGAATTTCTAAAGAAAATGGTCAGCAATATGTGATACGATGTTGAAAAAAAAAAGAAATCCTTATTTTTACTAAAAAAATTCAAAAATTTGTGAGGGATCGGTCCGACCGATACCCAAATTGGTTGCCAATCTTGTGAAAAATGTTAAATATTTTACTTATTTTTAATTTTAACTTCATCATACTCTGTTAATTGAGTATTTAGTTAGCGAAACATTTTAAAAATAAGAGTAATGGTCGTTATTAATAAAAGAAAGAGCTCATCAAGTTCCATTTTGACCAACCAACAAATCTTTTCTGATCACCATATTGCAACACAAATGGAGTTTCTCTTATTTTCGTTTGTAATTATTCATCATGACCGCGGAAACGATGTTTTAATTATTCATTTTTTTAGTAATAAGTGATACAATGTTGAAAATACTAGAATTTCTAAAGAAAATGGCCAGCAATATGTGATACAATGTTTAAAAAAAAAAAGGAATCATTATTTTTAATAAAAAAATTTTAAAATTTGTAAAGGATCTGCTGGACCGATACCCAAATCGGTCTGCCGATCACGTGAAAGATGTTAAATATTTTACTTATTTTTAATTTTAACTTCATCATACTCTGTTAATTGAGTATTTAGTTGGAGAAACATTTTAAAAATGGGAGTACTGGTCATTATTAATAGAAGAAAGAGTTGATCAAGTTTCATTTTGACCAATCAACGAATCTTTTTCGATCACCATATTGCAACACAAATGGAGTTTTTCTTATTTTCGTTTGTAATTATTCATAGTGACCACGGAAATGATGTTTTAATTATTCATTTTTTTAGTAATAAGTGATACAATGTTGACAATATTAGAATTTCTAAATAAAATGGTCAGCAATATGTGATACGATGTTGAAAAAAAAAAAAAAGGAAATCATTATTTTTACTAAAAACATGTAGAAGTTGAAGGGGATCGGTCCGACCGATAACCAAATCGGTACGCCGATCATGTGGAAATCTTGTCGGATTAAGCGCAAACACAAAGAGTCGTTTTGAACGACTACGTGTATCGGCCGACCGACTCTGTGGAAAATAAGGCAGTATCGTTGTGTAGTTTGATACATATATATATATATATATATATATATATATATATGAGTGTAGAATAGCAAAAAGTTGAGACATAGAAAGCTCGTCGAATTATACAACCAAGATAACACGTCACGCTATGTTTCAACCAACCAGAGCATCTATTTGCAACTGAAGCGGACTTGACAGTGATCAAATAGATGTCTTGGTTTGACGGAAACGGCACGTGGCGAGTTCACTTAGCTGTACAACCTTATAGAGTAACTACAATTTAGCCAAAAACACAGAGTCATTCTGATTGACTGTGTCGATCAGCCGATCGATTCGATGGGAAATAAGGCAGTATCCTTGTGCAGTTTGATATATATATATATATATATATATATATATGAGTGTAGAATAGCAAAAAGTTGAGACATAGAAAGCTCGTCGAACTATACAACCGAGACAACAAGTCACGCTACGTTTCAACCAACTAGAGCATCTATTTGATTGCAGTCCTGCAACCAAAGAGGACTTGACAGCGATTAAATAGATACCTTGATTTGACGGAAATGGCACGTGGCGAGTTCACTTAGCTGCACAACCTTATAGTGTAACTACAATTTAGCCAAAAACACAGAGTCGTTCTGAACTACTATATCGATCAACCAATCGATTCGGTGGAAAATAAGGCAGTATCCTTGTGCAGTTTGATATATATATATATATATATATATATATGAGTGTAGAATAGCAAAAAGTTGAGACGTAGAAAGCTCGTTGGATTATACAACCGAGACAACACGCCACGTTACATTTCAACCAACTGGAGCATCTATTTGACCGCAGTCCTGCAACCGAAGCGGACTTGATGGTGATCAAATGGACGCATTGGGTTAACGACAACGGCGCGTGGCGAGTTCACTAGGCTGCACAATCTTATAAAGTAATTGCAATTTAGCCAAAACATAGAGTCATTTTGAACGACTATGTTGACCAGCCGACCGATTCAGTGGAAAACAAGGAAGTATCCTTGTGCAGTTTGATATATATATATATATATATATATATATATATATGAGTGTAGAATAGTAAAAAGTTGAGACGTAGAAAGCTCGTCGGATTATACAACCGAGACAACACGCCATGCTATATTTCAACCAACCAGAGCATCTATTTGACCACAGTCTTGCAACTGAATCCGACTTGACGGCGATCAAATAGATGCCTTGGGTTGATGGAAACGCCGCGTGGTGAGTTCTCTAGGCTATATAACCTTATAGAGTAACTACAATTTAGCCAAAAACATAGAATCATTCTGAACGACTATCTCGATCAGCCGACTGATCTAATAAAAAAAAAGGCAGTATTTGCATACATGAAGATGACCATATACCTCCATGTCCCTTTGAGGGTTTGATTTGCCCTCAAAAGGGACATGTGTCCTCAAAGGGGACATGGAGGCATATAATCTGCTCCAGTAGGTAACCATGGGATAAGAATGAATATGAAGTAGAGTATAAGGTGTAAAGAAAAAGTTTTAATTCCTATTTATAGTAGTTTAGAAAAGGGAGGTGGGTATTTTAAATACTGTAGTTATTAGGTGTTGGTGGTTAGGTGAAGTTGGTAGGAAAAATAAATATAATACTCTAACTTAACGCATATCGATCGACCAATCACTGTTACTGTTTGACCGATAAACTATTCTTCATGTGAATGGCAACCTTTCCTCATGTACGAACATTAAGGAATTCAGCTTTCATGTGAATGTCAGCTTTAAACATAAATGAGAATCTATCAGGTGAAAGACAGCTTTCACGTGAATCTACAGAACCTATCGGTTGAGGGTTTGTCTATCTATATGGATGACAGATCTGCATAATTAGGCATCTACTTGGTGAGAGACAACTTTCTTGTGAATTTACAAAACTGATCTGTTGAGGATCAACTATCTAAGTGATGACCAATCTAATGAATTGTCTGATTGGCTGGACTAACAAATCACATACAACACAATTACAAAACAAGTATCTGAAGACTTATCAAATGAATCATCCACCGATGATCAATTAAATCGCACAACTAATTATGCAGTTTGGACTAAACAGATCATACAACATAATTACAAACCAAGTACCTAATGATAGATCTAATGAATTGTTTGACCGATGATGAGATTACACAGGAGGTCGGTCAACTGATCAATTGAATCACACGACTGATTATGCAATTTGGACTAAACAGATCATACAACATAATTACAAACCAAGTATATAATGATCGATCTGATGAATCATCCAATCGATGATGAGATTACACAGTAGGTCGGTCGACTGATCAATTAAATTGCACGATCGACAACGTGGTTAGGACTAAACAGATCATACAAAATAATTACAAACCAAGAATAATTTCCTGCATGAGATTACAAAACACACACAAGATAATTACAAAACAAATTTCTTTATGTTATCATTTGAGCAGTTTTTGTTTTGAATCTCTTTTTTGCAAGTTCTGCTCTTGTGTCCAGGAGTATTGTATTTTGAGCACTTGTTAATCTTCTTCTGAATGACCTCACAAGCCCCTCAAAACCTTTTAACTCATTTCCTACCTTTCTTGCACTTAACATCTGGCAGTTTAATGTCCATTGAAGTGAGAAAATCAGGTACCACCCAATTCTCATCTGGATCAACGCGGTAAACTGTTTCTACGTAAGCATGCAAGAACTCTTCATTTTTGTATCTTATGGAGCAGAATGTGTATATCTTCCCACCAAAATCAAGGGGGTTATGATGTCTAATAGTAGCCAACGCATAAGGGCACGGGACCAAATCGATATCAAACCTTTTGAAGGTGCACGATTTACAATGAAGATTAACAATAGCGCTCGGACCGTGGCCACGCACAGAGTATTCATGCACATTGAGTTGTTGAACAATGAGTCCTGACGATGTTTCCAAAGATTCACGAAGTTTTTCTTCTTTCTTAGGAACTAATTTCGTATGCATATCAACAATAAATTCACGACGGTCTTTAAACTATCCTGTCAAGATCTGTTGGATTGCAACAAAAAAGCATATATAGGAAATTCCCTTTCCGCAACAATTCTAGAATTAATTGACTCTGCAATGTTGGTGGTCATAATATCGTACCTGTTACTAGGAAAATAGGTTCTACTCTATCACTGGAAAGCAACTTTCTTCTCAAGGTAGGCAACAACATTACTCCTACGCCGGCGAATTTGATCAAAATGCTCATGGAACTCAGAAATCGTATAAGATTTGGCGGCCAAGTAATAGAAATTCAGTATGTCACTGCACCTAAACCTTTGCTTCAAGTTTTCTGCAAGGTGCCTCATGCAATATCCGTGATGTACTAAAGGGTAAATAGATTCCACTGCGTTCTTGATAGAGACATGCCTATAAGATATTATGCACGTCTCATGGCTGTCAGGACAAATATCTTTAATTGTTTCAGAAACCACTCTCACGAGTGGTCATTCTTAGAGTTCACAACTGCCCATGCAATGGGATAAATTGGTTCTCAGCGTCTTGTGCGGTCGCCACAAGTAACGTGCCACCGTACTTTTCATTCAAAAAGGAACCATCAATGGCAATTACCTTTATCATAAATGCGAACCCCCGTATGCATTGGCCAAAAGCTGGGAAAAAAATACTTAAATCAATTTTGTGAGTCGACTACCAATTCTATCTTGCTTCCCATGATTGTCACCTCCAACATATAATGATATGCCCCAAGGACTTGATACCCATGCTCTGGGGATCTACTCAAAAAATCCTTAGCATGTTGTCCCCTTCGCCAACATTTCTAATAACTCATAGAACATTCTAATTCTTTTTCTACGAAAGCCTTAATTGCTTTAGGAGTCATTCCATTAGCTTCAACAAATTGTGACTTCACAACAAATCCAATGAGATATGCGGAGCAACAAGTTTAATCGTTCTCACCAATTCACCCTTGTTGCTGAACAAGTCACCCACACACAAATTTGACTTGCCACCAAACGAATGGCTTGATTGACTACTTTTCAACCGATCTGAAATTTGTTCACCTAACATGGTTCTTAAATGATTTGCAGCCACATTTTCGTCAATAGGTTCCTCTTTGTGCAACTCCTCTGCATGGATAACGTCTTGACCTTCCACATCATTATCAAACAATATGCCATCATCACCACCATATGAATTACAGCCGAACATTGCATTATCATTATCATCGTATAAGTAATTGCCATCCTCGTTATAATTAACACCATCAATCTGCGACTCAAAAGGATCTTTCTCCGTAATGGTAGTTGCAATCGACACTTTTAAAATTGGTTTCCATCCTTCATCAGCAACATCAGAAAAGTATATATTTAGATCTTCATTCGACTTGATTTTAGTTGGATATACTATGTATGGTGGAGGTGGAGCTCTTGTTATCATATACTTAATTGTAGCATCAGACCGCAAGCAACTCAAACGACCTTTCGTAATGATTTTGTCGACTAAGTTGTCAAATGTAACATCTTTGCTCACAACAATTGCAGTAGTAACTTTAGATTTTATAGTCCACCTCAAACATGTCTCCGCTTCTGCCCACTCGCCAAATTCAATGCTAATAACGATTTCTTCTTCCATAATGCAGTCAATGAATGTACTGATATTTCGAATGAAAAGATTAGAAATATTATCGTATTATCAACATTGAGGCAAAAATATCGTATATCAGGATCGGGTGATCGATAACACATGATCGGTCGACCGAAACAAAAACTATCAGTCAATCGATCTCAACTAATTACAGATATTAGAGATATCAAAATTGGTTGGTCGACCGAATAATCTTAGTACATAGAACTATCGGTCAATTGATCTCAACTAATTACAGATATAAGGAATATCACGATTGATTGGTCGACCGAACAATCTTAGTACATAGAACTATCAGTCAATCGATCTCAACTAATTACAAATATAAGAAATATCATGATTGATAGGTCGACCGAACAATCTTATGGCATAAAACTATCGATCAATCGATCTCAACTAATCACAGATATAAGAAATATCATGATTGATCAGTCGACCGAACAATCTTACAACATAAAACTATTGTTCAATCGATCTTAATTACGGATATTAGAAATATCACGAATGATCGGTCGACCGAACCATCTTAGTACATAGAATTATCGGCCAATCTATCTCAACTAATTAGAGATATAAGATCGGTCTACCGAACAATCTTAGTACATAGAACAATCGATCAATCAACCTCAACTTAAAGAAGGATCGAGCGACCGATCATACGAATCGTTCAACCGACCAATAATTGAACACAACCCTGCTCATTCACATAAACACAGAAAGTACGGAAACAGCTCGAGCGCAACTATAGTGTCCGATTCGGACAAAGTCCTTAACCCTACTATCGAATTCATGAGTGTTTATCGAAACCCATGATGAAAATGTTGTATTAGTGGTAAAATCTCAACAACCCTCTACCAAAATAGATGATAAAATTTAATATATAGCATCAAAATGTTCTTACCCAAAAATATTTTTGTTTGTGATGAAACCCATCTTCAAAACTCTTCCTCTTCGAAAGATATGGCTTAGGTCAAAAACTTCTTATGTTGTATACACAAGAGTAGATCTTCATCCAGGTTACAACATCGATGAGAACACGAACCAAAATCGATATAAGAAATGAAGAACTTTTAGGGTTTTCTGATGAGGAAGAAATAATTAAATTTTTGTAAATATAGAAAATTTTAGGGACTGGAATAGAATTTCACAAAGATAGCTAAATAAAAAACTAAATGAATGATAAGTCATTAAGTAGCCCTAATCAAAAAAAGGGCTATAGAGCTAAAAAATAAAACTTGAACGCTACATAATAAAAACCAAACATCCAAAGTATTAAATAACAAAAATGCTCTTGAGTTAAAGGGTAAGGCAAATGGCATGGAACATCGTCATTGTAGCCGAGATTTCAACGCGCATTTAATTCATGAGATAATTAGACTTAGATCCCTCTAACTAGGGGTGGGCATCGGGATGAGATTTTGGGATTTGGAATGTTTAGAACGGGTAATCAAATTTTTAGGGAGCAAAATTTGATTCTCGATTCCATCCTGAATATGTCGGGTACCCGACAATCGAGTACCCGAATATTTTGAGTACCCAGCATTTTCGGGATCGAGTATCCGAAATTATTTTTTAAAAAAAACTGGATAGCAGTATTGCTCATTGGACTGGACAACAGCAATGCTCACTATTCTGCCCGCTACTGCTCTGCTTGTTGCTGCCCATCCCTGTTTTGCTGTTCTGCAGCTTGCTGCCCGGTATTGTTGCCCACTTCTGTTAGCCGGCGCCGTTGCTGTCTGCTCTTGCTTCGCCAGTGCTGCTCACTAGTAGGAGATAAGAGAGACCACAGACCACACCAAACATTGAGATGAGGGTTGAGAGTGAGCAGAGAGAGAAAGAGACGTGAGGCGAGAGCGAGACAAACTTAACTCTTTAAGTTCTGAGTTTTGAGACTTTTGACTTAAGTTTTGAATTTTTTTTTAATAAATATAGTCGTGTATTCGAAATCCCGATCGGGTGCAAAACCCAGATCTGAATCCCGTCCCATAAAATTATTTCGGGTTTGGGTACCCGTCCCAACCCGAAACACGCACCAACACTTCACTTTTAAAAGTTCTCCCTGGTCGAGTTTGATTTAGCCTCTACCCCCAATATTAAATACTTTTTAGACTTTACTTCCTAAGAGTGTGTGAAAGTCATATATACTCCAAAAAAAAAAAGAAGTTCAAACCCCACATTATCCACTTACATCATCATCCATTTGTTTCTTTTTCCATTTCCTCTTTTTTTTTTTTCCAGTGATTCAATTTATTTCCTCATTTTCTCTTAGTTCTTTTCTTTTCTTTTTTTTTTTTACAATAATGTTAGATTTTGGATTGAACTTTTATGAAAGATTACTTTGATTGAAAATAAAATAAATTCTGAGTCATATGTAATTAGAAAATTACGAATGTCTAAATTTTAACAACAAACGGTGTTAATAAATCATTTTTCTATTGAAAGTTAAACTTTAAAAAAAATAAAGGAGTGCTAATTTTAAATTCTTTGTCTGAAAGTGTGACAGATTTTATATTGAATTCTACGCAAAGTTGCTTCAATTGGGAATGATATAAATAATGAGTTATATACTATTAAAAATTTACAAATGTCAAGTTTTTAACCAAAAAAAAAAACAATGTTAAGAAATCATTTTCTAACAGAGATTTATACATAAAAATCAAGCAACGCCAATTTCGAATTCTCTGTTCAAAAATATGACAGATTTTGGGTTGAATTCTCTCACACATACAAAAGAAAAAAAAATGCTCTAAAAGGGAATGAAATAACTTATGAGTCATATCCTATTAGAAAGATAGGAATGTCTAGTCTTTGAAAAAAAATGTCGTTAAGTAATTATTTTTTTACAGGGAGTTATACTTAAAAACTAAATGCCAGTTTGAATTTTTCTGTTTGAAAATGTGACACATTTTGGGTCCAATTATCATGAAAAACCATTTTCATTATAGGAATCAAAATATTATGAGCTATGTACCATTAGAAAACTATAGATGTCTAGTTTCAACAAAAAAGAAAAAGGTGTTAAGAAAATCCTTTTTTTTTTTTACAGAGTTATAATTCAAAAACTGAGCATTGTCAATTTGAAATTCTTAGTTCGAAAATGTCACATATTTTTGGTCTAACTCTCACGAAAAAACTATTTTGATTGGGAATGAAATAAATCATGAGTTATATATCATTTGAAATTTATGGATGTCTTGTTTTTCAACAAAAAAAAAAAAATGGTCTTAAGAAATCTTTTTTTATAGAAGGTATACTTAATAAATTGAGTAGTGCCAATCTGGAATTTTTTGTTCGAAAATATAATAGATTTTGGGTCTAATTCTCATAAGAAACTGCTTCGATTAGGAATAGAATAAATTATGGGTAATATACCATTAGAAAGGCTTTCTAGTTTTTTTTAAAAAAAAAACAACAACAATGTTAAGAATCATTTCTTTTTATAGAGAGTTATACTTTAAAACAAAGAAAGACCAGTTTTCAATTCTCTATTTGAAAATTTGGCAAAATTTGGGTTGAATTTACATGAAAAAGTATCTTGATTGGGAATCATATAAATTATGATCCATATCCTACTATAAAGTTATAATGTTTGTTTTAACACCCCCCCCCCCCCCAAAAAAAAACATTTTTAAGAAATCAGTTTTCCACAAATATTTATTCTTAACATACAATGTATTGCTAGTTTTATGTATCCTCACACCTCAAATTACAAATAAATATTCTAGTTAATGTGCAATATAAAATCATAAAATATAGGTTTGTCTAAATTGAAGTATTAAAAACAATCAAAATGTAGCACATGTTTGTTCAAATGAAGTATTGTGAAACAAATTGAATTAGGGGAGTCGTTCAATCAGATCGATTGAGTTGAGGAAATAAATCAATTATTTTAATGGAATTGAGAATATGTTCAATTGGCTCAATTGATTTAGGAACACTAATGCTTCTACTAAAGCCTCATTTACATGGCAAAGTATCGTGTCATCCCACCCATTAATTTGCACGGAGCTAGATGGCGAGTTGGGAAGAGGGTGAGCATTAGAATATGGTAAGATAATTGGATCCCAAGGCCCCGAGTTCCGCCCTCGTAGAAATGGCAATGGAATTTGTTGTGTTGAGCGAGTTCAAGACCTACTGGGCGTGCTAATGGAGCATGGAATGACACTTTGATAACATATATTTTACACCCGGAGAATGTGGAGATTATTTTAAGAATTCCACTAGGTGATAGAGCATCCTCAAACATTTTGGTTTGGTATTTTGCAAGAATGGGCATTTTTTTGGTTAGGAGCTCATACCATGTGGCGCAAGGAATCGAGACATGCCATTTTCCATCATTATCGGCATTGGGTAGTCATCGACTTTGGCTAGCTATATAGAGAGTGTGGACCATTCCAAAGGTTAGAGTTTTTGTTTGGTGCTTTTGTAAAAATATTCTCCCAACCACGATGAATTTGAGAAGAAGAAGCATAGATATCGCTCATGTGTGTCCTCTTTGTGGGGACGATGATGAGGACTTACAACATGCTTTCCTAGAGTGCACATTCTGAAGGCAAGTTTGGGCTTGCTGATGCTTGCCGTGGAGGCTCATAGCTGCCTCAGCGGATCCCAATCTTATATGGATTGAAAATTTAGCAAGCATTTTGTCACATGAAGAGTTTGTCATCATTATAACTCTTCTATAAGCTATCTAGACGAACTGAAACAGTAAGTTGAGTAAGGGATTTTGTTCATCTCCACCTGAGGTTGCAGCAGAAGCTCGGAGGCTCACTGCTATGGCAACTAAAACTTTTTTGCATGATGTCCAAGAGTCACTCGTCACCTCAGTATGCACATGGTCCAAGCCGCCAACTGGTATAGTGATAATTAAATGCGATGGGGCACTCTTTGCAAGCAACAAAGCATGTGGGTTGGGAGTGCTTGGTCAGATCTCAGTGGGTCATTGCCTTGGCTGGTGCGCACAAAAACATGATGGATGCTTCGAGGCAGAGCACGTACAACTTTTGGCGATTGTGGAAGCTATGGAGTTGGCCAGGATATAGGGGTGGAAATCTATAATTTTTACGCTTGATTGCTTATTTACTGTACAGAAGATTAATTCCTCATCGCTTGACCTCTCCTCAGTAGGAGTATTGGTTGATACCATTAAGAAAATTAAGGCCTCATCTTTTCATTCTTGTTTATTTAAGTTTATTAGGAGACCGAGTAATCTTGTAGTACAAGCGAGCTCTTAATGAGCAAGGTGGCTCTAATAAAATCCCTATTTTGTTTCAGTCATTTGTATAGTGGATCTTGAGTTTTCTGATCTAATAAGATTTCATCTTTTCCCCATCAAAAAAAGAAAAAATGGGAGAAATGTTTAATTGATTCAATGGACTTGTGGAAATGTTAGATTGACTCAATTGACTTGGGAGAAATGTCCAGTTGACTCATTTAATTTGGGGGAAATGTCCAGGTGACTCGTTTAATTTGGGGGAAATATCAATTGCCAATTGAATTGGGGTAGTGTCCAATTGACTCAATCAACTGAAAACATGTTAAATTAATTCAATTGTATTAGGACAAATGTCCAATTAACTCAATTGAGTTGGAAAATATTCAAATGAAATGTCCAATTAACTCAATTAGATTAGGACAACTGTCCACTTGATACAATTACCTCCTAAAAAAAAGTCCAATTGAGAAAAGTGTCCAACTTAGTTGACTTGGAAAAACAAAAGTCCAATTGGTTCAACTAAATTAGAAGAAATATCCAATTGACTTGAGGGAAACATCTAATTAACTCAACTAAATTGGGACAAATGTCTATTTGACTTAATTGAATTAAAGAAAATATCCAATTGACTTAATTGAATTAGGACAAATGTCAAATTGAGTTGCTAATTGTGCTCAGATTCATCAATTAAAATAAGGATTATAGTCAATTTGATGAATTAAGTTGGAGATTATGAAAAATTTAATCAATTGATTTAGGTATTATTCCTAATTTTATCAATTGAGTTGAGGATTACAATCATTTTGATCAATTGGCAAGGGGGATTAAAGCCAATTTAATCAATTCTGCAAAGATTGATCTGTATACTGCAATTGCAACATAATATACTACACGTATTCATACTAACTATGTTTGGCCAATTGAATTTCTAAATCAAGTTTTATGGATATATGCCCCAATATTAGTATGTTGCAATTTGACCATAGTATGTTGTATACATTCATTCTAATTCTACTTGGCCGATTGACTTTTTACATCAAGTTTTTATGGATATACACCATCCAGATTAATTTCCTTTTGCAAAACAATTTTAAATTGTTCACTATTTACTTTAGAATTGCATAAAATTTGTTATTATGCAATTGTAATAATGCATATTTCTAAAACAGTATTTCAAATGGATATTTGTAAATCCAAAATTTGGTACATTATTGAATACATAACTCTAAAATGCAAAAGCGATCTCCTTTCCAATTCAAAAGCATGAATATTCACAAAATTCACCCAAATTATCCAATGTTCATTTTATGAAGAAAGAGAACCAATTTCACCTACTTTTTAACCGGAAACCACCTCGAGTCCATTTCTCTTTCAGTTTCGAAATATGCCTTCTTTTTTTTTTTCTCCAGCAAGTGAAACCGTATCAAAACATGGAATTTAAGCTTGTGAAAACTTTTATTCATTTAGCTCATGCCTAAATTTCTCAAACTCAGCTCCTTGAACCATCGTAACGACCATCTCCTGCCACCACAATGTACCTTTGGTGGACTTTCCATCAATCACTTCAATTTCATATTGTGGAGGACAATAATAAAAGAATTGAGGCTTTCATGGAAAGAAATATTGTTGACATCTTTTTCTCTCTGGAGAGGGTTCTTCTCGTACCAACCTATCCAAATTGGCTTGTACCTCTTTAATTTGTTTTGAGATATTGTTGTGGAATTTCCTAGCATGCAAGTGCATGTGTGGCAACAAATAATATAGAGTGTATAAAGTGTCGAATGCCATAGAACTTGTAAATTATTGCTAACTAAGTACTGAAATTAGACTTCTAAACTTGTTCTAAACTTAATTATCAAGGATAAACATTAAATTAGATGAATAAAAATAAAATTAAATTACACAAATCAAATAATAAATAGCAAGATTAATTAACCAAAATAATTCAAGTATGGGATTACAACATCCCCCAATATGATTTTCCAACTCAAATTACCAAAATTCTTATAATCACGTGAGTTATTATGATAACCTAGAGAACGAATTTAATTGGGGGTTTTGTCAAAATTTCCCCAACTCTGTTATCAAATAATGCTATCTTATATGTCTATAGCTATCAATTAATTAATAACATACTAAGTTCACTTATTGGGTTACACACGATTTGCAGGTATATGTCTATCCTACAAACTAATCAACTTTTGACAAATATATAATTGATCATGCGTCACTCAATTTAGTTTTGGGTTCCTAAATTTCCTTCGTTAAGACTTAGATAGGACTCCTAATGTACAATTGGTGGCCAAGCAATTGCAAATAAATAAACCAAATTAAACAATCAGAATAAATACACAAAAATTATAAGAACATGATAAAACTCATAAGAATTGTATATTGGTTTTAGTTATAATCCCAAAACTAAATACTTAGCTATTCATGTTAACAAAATCCAAAAGAAACTAAAAATTATCCATCAATACAGCTAAAATTTAAAGACAAAGAGAAAACTCTAATTGAAAGTTGAATCTTTACTTCTTTAGCCTTATTCTAATTGAAGGTTGAAAGTGGTCAAGTCCGGTGGAAATTTCCGCCAGATTCCCGCCGGAGCCCCACCACCGCCCCCGCCGCCATAACCACTGGAATAGTATCCCCAAAATATAGAAATTTTTGTAATTAAGGGAATTTGAACTCATGACCTCAAGCTTATTTGTCAAGCCTTCAACCACTAAGTCATTACAAGAAGTTGTGTTATGTTTTATTTTTTTTATACTTATTACATATTCGTTTGCTTATTCGTATTTTAATTTATTAATTTATTATTTTGTTTTATACTTGTTACATATTTTTATTTTTTTAACTTGTTTTAATTTTTTAAAATATTATTTATAATTATTACATATTCTTATTTGTTAACTTATTTATATTCTTATTCGTATCCGTTTAATATACGCTCCGAATACACATCTGTTTATATATCCAATTATTTGTAATTTAGATGTATCTATTAATTATATTCAATAAATGATGTTTGAAACAAATAACTTATATGTATAATAAAACTTTTACATGCTTTTAATAATATTTGATTTTTAAATTAATTGATGTTTTTTGATATAATTTTGTAAAATTCAATTGTTGTTAATAGTTTTAAAAGATTATATTAATTTTTAATAATCACATGCATTACATTTCATACATTATAAGATATATAGAAATGCAAATAAACAGTTAATATTATGCGAATGATAAATAACAAATGATTGATTCAAATAAAACACATGAATTTTTTAATGGATATCTTATCTTTATAACTTACAAAGTTATAAAAATAATAAATAAATAAACTTATGTGAACATTAGGTGTTATTAATAATAAAATACGATACCTATGTATATTTGAATATATATATATATATATATACACATATATTTCTTTTGTAAATAAGTAGATTATGTATAAAAACATGCCTAAATTGTATACACAAATTTCAATATTCAATTAATTACAACTAATGAATTTTTTCGGCACAAATTTGTTATAACGACATACATTGCAATTTATTTTGATGATATATTGAATTGGGGATCTCTTGGATGGAAATGCAATACTTTGCCGCTAAACTACCTCCAAGTTTATTTATTGATTTTTTTTGAAATTATTATTATTATTATTATTATTATTATTATTATTATTATTATTATCTTCTTTTATATACTACATAAAATTGGTAATTTTATTTCCTTTAAAAAAACTAAAAGATTTTCAATGTATTTATATTGTACCATATAATCAATAAATATATTATAAATAATTAAGATATATTATAAATAATAATAGTTAATATGAATATATACATACACATACAATTTTGCAAAAAAAGAATTTTAAAAAATTAAAATTATTTTGCATCCAAATGGATTTGAACCATTGACCTTTAGGATAGAATAATTGTATTTCTACCATTAGACTATGCTTAAGTTTGTTTAAACATTTTGCAATCAAATATTAATATTTAATCAAATCGAATTTCAGAAAATAAAACAGTCCAACGGAATGATTTCGCAGGAATATTCCCCCGGATTTTTATATTAAAAAAATAAAATTACTTTTGCATCTTATTGCCCCAGAATATTCCCTTCGGATTTTTATATTAAAAAAAATAAAATTACTTTTACAACTAAGGGGGTTTGAACCTTGGACCTTGAAGATGGAGAGTTATAACTAAATTATTAGGCTATGTTCAACTTGTTTTAATATTTTCCGAAAAAAAAAATTCCGGCCGAAATTTTTGCCGGAATTCCGCTGGTTTTTTTTAAAATTTTTTTTGAATTTTCAGGGGGAAAATTCCGCCAGAATTCCCCTAGATTTTTTTTTAAAATTTTTTTTTGGAATTTTCTGGGGAAAAAATTCCGCTGGAATTCTCCTGGATTTTTTTTATTTTTTATTTTTGAATTTTCTGGGGGGAAAAATTCCCCAGGAATTCCCCTGGATTTTAATTTTTTTTTTTTTTGAATTTTTTGGGGGAAAAATTCCGGCAGATTATTTCGGTCGGATTTTTTCGCTGAAAAATGAGTATTTTCCTGTAGTGCTTCAATCTTGTTGCTCTACGGAGTCTTAGAAGATAAATTTAATATAAACTAAAAAAATAAAGAAAAACTAAAATAGAGAATGTAAAAAAATATGGGTCATATCAGCTATTGCATTTTTCTCTTATTTAAAAACTCTTAAAAATTCTAATTTGACCTAAAATCCTAATTAGAATAGGAGTAGAAAGTTGTCAAATTCGCAACTTGTGCATATTCGTAGATTTTGACCGCAAGATTGTAGCCAATTCTGTCCAATTACTATGTTTCTACGCAGATTTGCAGTTGAACATAAAGTATCATATGATCAAATAAAACCATCAGAAAGTGTCCCACGCTCGCCTCTTGGTACATATCCAGCCCATTCCTTATTATCCAACACTCTGTCAAGTCACGCTTCCTTCCATTGGTCCCCAATTCTCTTATCACTCCAGGTGAATTACGAGCCAATAAAGCCCATATTGCTGAGTCTACAACTATCAAGAACATTCCTGAAGGCATTAATCTGTATCATAGGTCAAAGTTCATATGAAAGAGCTCATCTTGATACGGTACCTCATTAAAGTCTCCCAGAACGAGCCATGGGTCAGTATTCTGTTGTTGAACTTGTTTTAGCAAGGACTATGTCCCATGTCGCCGAATGGGTGTCTATAAACCCTCGTACAGAACCAAACATTACCCCCGGTCAATTTTGTCACAAGTGCATCCATGTGATTCTGATATTTGGACAGAATCTGAATGTTAAATGGTAGGCGCTAGAAGATTGCAAGACCTCTAAGCAATCTACCACATCCACATTGTCAAAACCAATTTCTATCTCAATTCTTTTAGTAACTGATGCCATAATCCAGGTTTCCTAAATGAAAACCAGGTTGGGTTCTGCGTATATGTACGAAATCGCGACATTCTAATCGCCATTTTAATAGTATATTAAAATATTTATTTAAACAATGGGGAGAAGCTCATTTTTCTTATTGTTTAGGATATTTTTAAGACTCATTTGAGATATTGATTAATGATGGCATAATAGACATTTATTCATCGCGGGGGTTAGGACTCCCCAACCTCCGCGATACTGATAGCCACAGTGCAATCATCTCGCTTTGTTCGCTTCTCCTGCTTCCCCTATTCCTCATCGTCACTTTCTCTCCCCCTGATTGAGCCTCTAGCCGCATTTTTTATTTCACATAATGTATTAGTCTAGCCTTCATTTGATCATATCAATCTTTTAAATTTTTTGGGTTGTTTATTTAATACAATATTCTCAATTTAGCCTACTTCAATGCTGGAAATAATTAGCTCAACTGTGTGAGTAGTTTGTTGGTCAGGCCCAATTTCGTTATCAAGACATGGTCCACTTTTGGATAAAATCTCATCCATTTCCAAATTTGAAGATTCCATTACTCTCTGTAATTGCGTAACAGAGATCTTCTCTCTCATAATCTGCTCATCACTATCAACTCCACAATCCTTGCTACCTGTCATTCGCATCCTACAAAACTCCGCATCCATCGAATAGCAATAAAAAAACACAAAACACAAAATATAAGCAATAATCCTATAAAGGGTTTTAATTGTTGAACACATTCATATTCGAATTGTTTGACTAATTTGTCCAAAGGCCAGGTGAGCCGAATGTAAGAAACGGTTTTTTCTTTCATGATTTTATCTAAGGATATGTTGGGAGTGGAATTGTCATTTCTAAATATATTTGAAGTTCTATACGTATATAATTAACCACAAAGAGTTCTCATTTCCACTACAAAAAGCCAAAAAAAAGATTTAACTACGGATTTAACCACATATTTTGATTTAAAACATGTAGCTAAGCGATTAGCCAGGGACTTTTGCTGCGAATTTTTTTTCGTAATTAAAAGTGACGTGGCAAAATTTAGCTATGAAAATCCGTAGATCAAATCCGAACCTAAATTAGATTGGGCCACCAAAAATTTGGATTTTCCAAAGCTAAATAGCTGTGGAAAATCTGTAGATAAAATCTGAAGCTAGATTAGATTCGGCCACAAAAAATTTGTAACTAATAGCTACGGATTTTCTGTAGCATTAATATTTTATTTAAAAATATATGTATCCCCATTGACCCAACTACCCCAGCACGGCCCACCCCAACCCCTACCTAGCCCAACAAGCTTTAAGTAGCACATTTTGTTTTCGCGCTTAGCTGGATTCGATCCCAAGACAAGTGGATCGAGTATGGAGAGCCAAAAGGCCCAAAACACTAAACTAATTGGTTTTGAGTTTATTGAAAGGTTTTGCTATATTTAATATATATATTTGTGTGGCATTCTAAATTTAAATTATGTAATAAAAATTCATTAATTTAATCAATGTTTGTAATTTATCAATTTTACTACTTTTTGTAATTTATTAATCAATTGTATTTATATTTAATTTTACTTTTAGCTACTAGTTTCTTAGCTATAGAAAAATTCATGATCAAAAGTCAAAATTAAAAAGTATTACCTTTCACCTTATTAAGATTAATAAATTATATCATTCCGTAGACATAGGTGAAATTTGACAATTGGCCAATTGAAACATTTAAAATTCTTGAAGATCAATCTATATATTAAAAGTGATATATGATTATATGTGTAGTTTACTAGTTGAATTAATTTAGTATAAAAAATTTACAAATGAGAAAATTCAATTTGAATAGTTATTTAGAGAACTAATCACTAATTCGATAAAAAAAACAAATCCAAATATTTGAATAGCTATTCGAATAATAGATCACCAATTCAACAAAATAAATTCCAAAATTTGACTTATGCGTTTAAATTGAATGGGGGCTAGATATTGTTCATTTTACTCAATAGGATAATAAAATTAGTAATTTGTAATTGTTGGAATTAAAAAAATCAAAAATTAAAAAAAATAAGAAATTACAGGACTTAGCTACTGATTTTCCATAGCTATATAAAAAAATAAATAAATAATTTTACCCACCAATTTTGCCATAGATTTTTGGTAGCTAAATCTTTGGTTGGAATCCATGGATTAGCTAGCTATGGAGATTAACCACATATTTTAGCCACAAAATTAGCTATGGCAAATTTGTAATTGAATTGGCACCCATTTAGCCACCAAAAAAATAGTCACGGATTTTTCGTAGCTAAATCCGTGGATAAATTTAGTTACAAAAAATCCGTAATTTTTGTTTTTTCTCTTCTTGCGGCTAACAACCACTTTTCTTGCAGTGTTCATGAAATCCCAGTTCTCAAGTATCGGTTTTATCCAACCTTCTCCCGTAATATTGATTATTCTGGAAAAATTGAGAATGTACTTATTTTTTAATATTACTAAATTAATATTTGTTAAAACTCTTATTTCACAATCACACTCATGTATCACACGTTGAATTCTTGCCAAAGTACTTTTGTTATATAGTGCACACACAAAATCACATATAATTAAATAGAATATTTTAAACAGTATCTATACTATTATAAAAAGAAAGTCATTTTGTTTCATAAATGGTGGTTATTTATGTGATTTTACAAATTTTTCCTTCAATTTTATGTAAAATAAATAGAAATATGTAAAATTGTGGCTAAAATTGAAAATTCACATGAAATTGATTCAATTTGGATACCAACTTTAAATATGTCAATTTTACCCTTTTAATTAGTAAACACATGCAATGAATAAACAAATAAAAAGGTCAATATTGTTATATTACATCCAATTTAAAAAATTCATATTCTCAACCCACAAACCACTTTCTCTAATTATAATTACTTGGTTTTTTTTTTTGTTTATTCTTTATCATGTAATTTTATTTCATATAATTATTTTATTTTTAAATTATTATAATTTAATAAATTATTTCAAATAATACTTAAAACAAAAGTATTCTTATAAAAGAAATTTAATAATATATTTATATTTTCATCATAAAAAAAATTTAAGTAAAAATTGAAATATATATTTTTTACATTTTGTACACACGTAGAATGTGCGGTGTTCCTAGTATGATAAACAAAAAGGGCCTTCACATGCAACAAAAAAAATTAAATATAGAAATTGTATATTTCACTTCACTTAGTATTTCACTTCACTATTGTTCCAATTAAATATTTGTGAACTTGAAGAAGGGAAAAAAAAAAAAGACATATAAAGAAATCGTATATTTCACTTCACTTAGTATTTCACATTTGATTAATCCATACTATAGTCATGTGTGTGCTATTCCAACCATATAGAATGAAAGAACCTATTTTTGATTTGAGGAACTCACACTGAAAGGCCATTAGGAGAGAGAGCAGGAAAAGCAGCTTCAATTGGTTTCTTTATATGAAACTCTGGAGGACTCGACGTTAAACTTATAGACGAGGTAGGAGGAGAAGTAGCTATCCCAAATTTTGGGTTCGAAGATGAGTCGCCACTAGGAGATATCGGTGGAGGAGCATCTTCATTTGATTTCTCTGTATCTAACTGAGGACTCAAAGCTGGATTGCCACTAGGAGAGATGAATGGAGAAACAATCTCATTCGACATACGTGAAGAAGCGACTTCATTTGATTCATTTATATCTATCTGAGGACTCGAACCTGAACTAGCACTAAGACTTGATGCCGAGTTGCCATTAGGAGCTAGGGTTGGAGAGGGAGAAATATTTATTTTGGGAATACTGAAAATTGAACTAGGAGTCGGAGAGATCAGAGGAGTAGCAGCTTCATTTGACTGAGCATTGGGAGCTGAAATGTCGATGTAAGATGTGGGTGGAGGAGCATCTACATTTGATTCATTTATGTCTATTTGAGGACTCAAACTTGAACTAGCACTAGGAGTTGATGCCGAGTTGCCACTAGGAGATAGAGTTGGAGAGGGAGAAGTATTGGATTCGAGAACATCAAAAACTGAATTAGGACTTGGAGAGATTGGAGGATTAGAAGCTTCATTAGACCGAGAATCGGGAGCTACAATGTTGATGTAAGATGTAGGTGGAGGAGCATATACATTTGATTGAGAATTGGAAGCTGTAGTTTTTTTGGGAGAGGGATGTGGAGGAAAAACTATATATGGTTGAGGAATTGGAGCTAATGAAGCTTCACTTGGAGAGGTATTTGGAGGAGAAACCATATTTGGTTGAGGATTCAAAGTTGAACTGCCACTAGGAGAGGTAGCTAGAGTAGTTATATCAGAATGAGGATTTGAGGTTGGACTAGCATTAGGGGAGGTATGAAATGAAGCAGTTATATCTGATTGAGGATTCGAAATCGGGCTCGCACTTGGAGAGATAAGTGGAGAAGCTAATTTATCTAGTTGAGGAGTCAAAACTGGATTACTACTAGGAGAGGTAAGAGCAGGAGCAGTTTTATCTAATTGAGGAATCAAGAATGTATTGCTACTAGAAGATGGAGATGAAGATTGATTGTTAGAATGCCATTGCGATTGCGATTGAGATGGAGATTTAGATTGAGACTGAGATGGAAGTGGAGATTGTGAATCATTTTTCTTAGGACTCTTTGAACTCTTTTTGATTTGTGACCCCAAATCTTTATTTTCTTCTGGCACTACCGGTGAATACTTGATGTTTGGGTCTTCTTTAGGCACAGGAAACATAAAGCCAGCAGCATACGGTAGTTGAGACGGTTGTATCCACCGAGCACCATCAAGAAACTCAGCAGCTGTGAAACGTTGTACACGACTTGGTGGCAACTCCTTGATACCAGCCCATTTGACGCGTTCTGACTTTGGTGCGGCCGGACCTCTATTGTTGAATTCTGTGTAGAAAAGGGATTCCAGTGCGAATGTCTCATTCCAAGGTAGCCATCCCTCGGGCTGGATCAAATCATCTAGGAAAGACTCCATGATAATGGTTCTAGAGTACTCTTTCCATGGCCTGCCAAGATACGACTTGATTTTGTTCCTGTGGGGATAGTACTCGAGGTCCGCTTTAAAAGTGCAATTTTGGAGGACAAGTCCAGTCGGCTGGCGAACATTCTTCCTACCTTGTGCAGTCACAATACATTTTTGATTGTCCATAGGCTTCCGGACCACCAGTGTGCAACCCTGGAAAACAGCCGCACTGTCACCAAAAATGAAGTCGATAGTGCCTGAGATCATGCAATCCCGATAGAACTGGCGGTATGTATGTGCGTAGAGGGTGTCTTGGTAGCCATCCATATGGCAATTATAAAACATAGCCTTATCTGCACTAACACGCAACGCCACAGCCTGGTGCTTTTCTGGACCCGCAGAATTCTCAAAGCCGATGTCCCTTGCAATGAAGTCATCTCCTTGTACGGCTTCAACAATAAATGAATCCCATTATGTTAACTTAATTAAAAATGCAATATATATATGTATATGCGCATTATGAGAACAAGTCTATTTCTTGCTACAAGAGTGGGTAAGTTATGTAATCATCCTGTATGATCTAGATGTTTCGTAACTGAGTCGGGCATATAAGCGACAGTGTAGCATGATATGAGCTTGAGAAATGAGAACAAGTCTATTTCTTGCTACAAGAGTGGGTAAGGGATGTATTCGTCATGTACGATCTAAATGTTTCGTAACGGAGTTGGGCATATATCCGACAGTGTAGCATGACATGAGCTTGAAAAACACAATGTTTAAGACAATAATTAACTTGGAAAAGAAATTAATATTAATACATACCAACTGTTGCTGTGTGATAAGTGTTGGTTCCATCTATAAAGTTCGAATTTCCAGTTATCCTTGTCTTGGTTGGGCCATCACCAATAATCATCAAATTTGTGTTATTAATCTGCAGCTTCTCTTCATAAACTCCCTCTTTGATGTACAACACAAATGTTCTAGCATTCTTTTTAGGGATGTCTTTGAGAGCTTCATTAATCGTCTGGTACTTGCCGCTCCCATCCTTAGCCACAATAAGGTCAGGCGTAATTTGCTGAGGTGAAACATTAAGAAGCTTACGACTATTGAAATCCATCCAATCATGGAGTAGTAGTTCACCCTCATGTCCCAAAACCACAACATTTTCTTCTGAGAGTAGACGACGACTACCACCCTTGAAGCTTTCGCCCATGGACTCGAGAAACAAAGACAACTCAGCTACCATGGCGAGGGCATTGCTTGTCATTTCCATAGACTTTTTTAGGGCATCTCTCATTTTCTGCTCAGCATCTCCCGGGACCTCTTGGAAACCGTCTAGGCACGTCTCTTGGTACGTGATGGAACCACTGAGCCAAATCTTTAACTCCAAGAGTATGTCATCAATATTGGTGATATCGAAAGTGTTGAACTTGGAATAAGACCTTTGCAAATCATTAACCGCATTATGTGCAAGCTCTCCACAGATCTCTAAAGCCGATTTTGATCTAGGATCAACCTGAGCTTCTTGGAGAACAATCGATCTCCTGAAGGCCTCATTAATGTGGTCTATAGCAGCCTTGAAAGCCACCCCAATAAGCTCCTTAGGGTTGGTGATGTTTTTGCCAGCCAGGCTATCCATACAAGTTTGTTGGTAATCTGTGACTCCGCATATGTTTTTCACAGCCTTCTGGGAGGCATATACGTCTTTTGAATTCTTTTCTCCACCAACTTGGACGACTACCACAAAAACTACCGCCATTGCAACAAGGATTACAGAACATACACCGATTATGATGATCTTTTTCTTGCTATTCTCCATTTTTTTTTAATGTTCTCAGACTTCTTGTTTGTTTCCGATGTCGTATCATTTCAAGTGTATATATATATATATATATATATATACTGAAATATATTAATGCGGTGGAGGGCCTAGAGAAGCCATTCATCTTCTCAAGAATATGGATAAGAACATGAGCAAATATCGTTAGTTTGTACCAAGAACCTTATTAGTTGGAAGCAATTGCAAATTAGTTAGAATAACTTTCTGAAAGGTAACTATCCACGGTATTGATATGGGGTTTTGGGGGGGTATAATAATAATAATAATAATAATAATAATAATAATAATAATAATAATAATCAACTTTTCATTTCAATATAGTGAAGATGAACATTGGAGTCCCAATCAAATTCGGAGATTTTAAATAGTCGTTTTATGTATTTCCCAACGAAGTGACTAAAGTATAAACATGATGCTCAAGATTATTCTATATATTATTTTCTATTTTTTTTTCTTAATAATTGATTTGGTCTTTTTTCTTATATTTCTTCAAGGTTTACAATATGGCCAATATGCTAGCGTGATCCCTTAAGATTATTTCATATAAATCACTTCATTTTATCTCCAATTTTACCATTTTATTATTCTTCTTTTAGGTCGATATAAAACTAATGGCATACAAATTATTTTTATGCTATATTTTATCTCCGCCCCCCCCCCCCTCAATTAATTACGCTAAATTTACCAGTTCTTTAAGTTAGATAATTATGAAGGTTGCATTTTTATTATTTAAATTATTTCATCAATACTTTATTATGTGAAGATACTTGATTATCCTATTATTTTAAACAAACTACCAAAAATGGGGGTTTTTTGGCTGATTTTTCGATCACTAAATAAGAAAAATCGGTCACAAAATGAAATTAGTGACCAATTGGTGACCAAATGTATTGGTCGGAAAAACCTTCGTAATAAATTTTTTTTGTAACTGATTTTTCAGT
>JAOWBU010000239.1:0-37277 GCA_026212405.1 Petrea volubilis
TGTTGTAAATGTGTGTTAACTGTAACTAACTTTGTGGAATCTGGAAAGATATTTTGTTGCTTCTGAAGCTTGATGTTGCTTGTCCATAGAAAGAACACCAACCGCATAGCTTTATGAGATGATATGAGTGGCTGGATAAACACTTTCTTTCCATGAGCATATTTATGTTAGTTTTTGTGAATGCCTATTATGGACTCAAGGCATCATAGACTACCTGGTTAGGTTGATCCTGAATTTATCCTCCCTAAACTAGTTAATAAAGCAAAAACTGTTGTTTCACTCTTAACCAATGTCAGAAGTTCATCTATGTAGCTTGGTCAACTCAAATGTAGATGGTGTCTTCAACCACGCGTCTGTTGCATCAAATTGTAACCTTATTATTTCTTTATGTTAAGTTTATTAGTAAACCTAGATTTCACTATGAAGTCAAGTTTAATACGGCATAATGAGGCTTCAGCATTGTAGATCAGCATAACTATTTAATTTACAAAAAGTTTGTTGCTGTCATATAAAAGTACAGAGGTGCTTACGGATGCAATTTGGGGTAGTTTCCTTCAAGTTAAAGAAAGGAATTGTCCGTCATAGTTTCTTGATGTGGGAACCACTAAACCTGTTGTATAATTTTTTTTTGTGCTATATCATTAATGTGCCTCAGAAACTTAACAATGACCATTGGGCAAATTTATTTCCAGTTAGTGGTATGTCAAATGTGCATATTTAACACTTCAGATTCAGGGATAGCATTAAAAAAGTACTGAACATTTGGAGTTCTTGTGTATCTAAAATAATTTCTGTAGCTCAATTGTCCCAATAGGCGATGCTGTACAGTAATGTTGTGATTAACGTTTCAAGTAGTTTCTGTTATTTGTGCGCGTCAAGCGAAACACGCTGTAAGTTGCTTGGTAGTTGGTGTAGTATGTTGTATTAATGTTGCCTCAATATCCGTCAAGAATTTTACTTTTAGTCTCTCTTGTAGTTGCATTTTGTAATTTTCGCCCGTCAAGGTTACCTTAATTTGTTGTTTTAGGGTTCATGTAGTAGCTATTCAGCTAATGCTCTGCTTTTTATTTGTATTTGCAGTGAAGGAGAATTTCCGTCGGGTGCATGTAAGATTTCATACCTCTATCTAACTACTGAGATTAACATCAAGGTTCTGTAATAATAGGAGCATATTTTATTTCATAGATCATGATATTCTTGGTGGACATCATGCCGTCTTTGCTGAACACACACCTGTCTCATCTACAACTCACCCCTGCCCATATATTGCATATTTTGGCCCAATTCATCCATCTTCAACATCAAGTGGGAATATTTCAGAAGGATCTAGTTTTAACAATCAGTGGAGTGGTCCATCTCTTCCAAGTGAAGTCCCAAGCTCTTATGCTTTCCCTTCCATGGATGTCCATTACAACAGTTGGGATCATTCTTCTCCTTTCGCTGCAAGTAGCCGGATTGGGAGTGCAGATCAGCCCTCCATTCCATCTGTGACTCAGAGAACTGCTAGGAACAGTTCTGATATCCCAAGACCTGGAATGCAACCTTTCATTGTTGGTCACAGGTTAGTTCTTTGGTTCAGTTTTTATTTTATGAGAGCGTAAAGCTAGTATCATTTTTAGGCTATTATGGTGAAAGTTTGTCCGAGATAATGGGTGGGATCCTTTTTCTTTTTTTTTAAACAGCCCTTCTGGTCACAAAGAGATTATTGATGAGTGAAGGATTGATAATATAAGTAGAAGGAAATGAGAAGTCTAATTTGATGCGTTGCACTATTTGGGCCTAGGTTTTCAGCACCATGCAGGTTTCAATGTCAATGGAAAAACATAGGCTCGTATTTGCATCAATAGATTCCATTACAAACCCTTTGGTTCCCTTGTTAATAATTTTCGAAGCAAAATAAGTAGTGAAAGGTGGAGAAATGGACCCATACTCTGTAAATTGAATTGACGCACAGGCTTTTTTTTTTTTGGGCTAGACATGACACCAAATAAAATCTTAAAAGTTGTGTCAAACAAAAAAAGATGGGATCTAAGTGCTTCCCTTATTAATGAAAAGGGTTAATCATACTATAAGATCTGTGAATTTCTGGATTTATGTGATGTTGACATGTATTATGACAGTTCTGCCAGTAGAGCTCCCAGCTCTGTTACCTCATCAGTGCTTCCTCATCACCTTGGTACTGTTCCTCGGCCCCGTGACCGCCCTCCTCTTCAAGGATATTTTCAGCAATCGACTAGCGGCCCGATAGCACGTAACGCTCTTACATCCACTGGACGAAGAACCAGCAGCCATAGGGGTTTGGCCCAAGTTGCGCCGATCGCCTCATCGTCAGACCAGTCTAGTAGCTTTTACTTCTTCTCATCAAATTCATCTGGAAGAACCTTTCAAGATGCTGAAAATCCACTACGTGATCGTTTCCATGCGTGGGAACGTGAGCACCAGCCTTCGTTTCCCTTGAGCCAGGTCGACAGAGATTCGATATGGGGACCTTTCCACCCACCGGCTGGTGGATCTGATACTGGAATCAGATCCAGCAGTTTTCGCCAGAGGCATGGATCTGAGAGGATGCCATCTCAAAATCGTCCATAGGTGTGTCTTGTTCTGTTATGATGAAAACATAAAGAGGCCTATGACTGAAAACCCAGATTATATATATATTTGAGATACAATCTATGATATGTTTAAAAAGTCTGCCATGGTTGGCAGACCTGAAACTACTGGGTGGCATTGAAATTATCGATGTTCAGCTGCCATAAAATTGTGTGGACTTTGGCTTCCTCTTGTTTCTGTGCCCTTGGGGTAATAAGACACATGTTTAAATTAAAAGGGTTAAGTTGCATTTCAGTTTTTCCCCCCTTCGAACGGTACCCTTTGTTATCTTCTCTGATTTGGAGGGGGGTTGTAAGTAAATATTTGTTGGTTAATTCTCATGTTGAGTTTTCGCTTGGTATTTGAGGTTTTTTGGTTGTGAATAATTCATTGCCTTCTTTTATGCTATAGTTTGAACCTAGTATCCTGTGACATAACATCAAAATGGGCCTATAAGGGTAAAGGGGGTTTAGTTCTAAGCATGTCAGTATTTTAGCTTTTAGAAGAAGCGTGGAGACTGATAACCAAGTTAACAATTTGATTGGGAAGTGCACCATGAAATTGTCCTACAGGGTTTCATCCACAAATTAAAGATAGCATCATGGGTACAGCAAATTAGTCGTTTTAATTTTTTGTTAGTCCAAAATAATGTCACTCAATGACTATTTGAGTGGCCAATTTTAGTAATCTATTGATTATTTAAAGTATTTGATTATTAGATTAAATAATTTCATAGTAATTCTTTAGTTTAAGTATTATTAGTTCAATAAAAGTTACATTTCAAGAAAAACAAAAGGTGCTAAATGTTGATAAAAGGAAAAGTTTTCTTCTTTTTTTTGATACAATCAATTCGAAACATTTTATACATATCAACAAGGACGCCATATACATGTACACATTCATTCAAAGGGAAAGAAGAGAAGAGGATTCGATACGCCACGTATATGCACACACTCACCTAAAGAGAAAGGGGAGAGAACATGAGGAGTCAAACTCAAGACTTCAATGGTACCTGGTCTGAAATCCCACCATTAGGCTACAATCCAGGTGTCAATAAATGGAAAAGTTGTCAAACCACAAGAAACCAAGCTATAAAAGATTCATGCAAAGATGACAGTTGAAATAAAATTACGGGTGTCTCTTTCATCCCTGAAAATTACAAATTTGACATTTACAAACTAAATTTGACATAGTTCCATTGTAGCATGAGCATATTCTACAACCTAAATTTTAATCAAGTTCGTCTGACGATCAATAGCTCAAGTAGCTCAGAGTTTGGCTAAAATAATATAATCATAATTTGCAACAGTATCATGGAAAGAGTTTTTTAAATAGTTGAACTTAAAATAAAGTTATTGTTAGCTTCGCAACACTCGGGTTGCACGCAGCGGAAATAAAATAAGTTTATCTCATAAATATTATGTTACACCGTTCAGTTGTCGTTGCAATGCGAATCTTAATCTTATGCAAATTATCACACACGTTTATTCGGGTCAAATAAACTATACCTTTAAACCCTTCGTTTGATACAGAGGATTGATCATATTCAATTACAAATTTATCATTGAGTTAATTCCCAACTTCATCTTGGTCAACCGAACCTCGTCTTCAAACTTGACCCCCGTGAATAGTTGCTTATGTATTCTCCTTTTAAGGTTAGTTCACAGGAACAAAACTTCTCGAGTTCTTGAATCTATGTTGGATTCAAATCAAGAATCTTTTTGATGTATACGACACTTTGTCTATTTTAAATCTTTAAAATAATTTTAAACATTTTCAAAAATAAATTGAGAATGATGTATCTATACTTTTAGTGCATCTTAATCCTATAATCTTGAATTGATTAAGAACTAAGTGCACTGGATCAATTAACCCTTTAATTTAATTGCTTGATTTTATCAAATTATACAAATTGCTTAACTTAATCGATCTCGTCAAACTGATTAATCTCTGTTAATCGTTTCATATATGTTTAGGATTTATTCGTTCATTTGTGTATGACATCTTAGGATTACCAATCGATTAGAAATGAGCTCACAACTTATTGTGATAGTTTAGATGATAAATTAATCAATTGATTAATTAAACTCATTTAATTAATTACTATTGAATTAAAGCCCATTTTAATCCAATTGTACCTATCTATTGTGGTCGATGTCCAACAACAAGCCACGCCTAGTCAATAGGTGGCGTGAAATGCATGAACCTATCCGCTTATGGTTACCATACAAATGTGGTGTCTCCTCTATCCAATCTCCTGATTGAGATTTAGGATATGAGATTTATAGAAAATCCTATTAACTTCAATTCTATAATTTTTATTTATAATTAGTCTATTCGCTAATCGATCTAGGAAACTCATTTCCTAATTGTTGTCATCTACCGTTGCCACGAATTTCGGTAAACTAGTTAAAATGAAATACATAGGATATTCACTTGCTCTGCTAGGCAAGTAAATAGATCTTTTATTGACTCTCACAAACTTCGGTACACGGGGGATCTATACCCAACATCGGCACCATAAGATTCATCATGTTTAGCAAAGTATAAATGTCCATGCTGAATTTTATATTTAAGTATAACTTACACATTATGATGAAGGTGGCCAAAAATTGTAAACTTTTATTTCTATTATTAATTGAAAATATATTTGTTATGAAAAATATCTAAAAGCATCGTCGAGTTTCATTGACTTGCCGAACACTACTCTAACAGTTATCAACCATCATTTATGTGAACATCAATAGTTTAGGATTACAATTTATTAGGTAAGACAATATTTAGTGTATATTTACAGACAGATTTTTAGGAACTTGTTTAGGAAGGTAGACTTTCCTTTGCTCTTTTATATATTGACAATTATCAATGAGAAGAAGAACATGAACTTTTTCCATCTTTCACCCTATTGTTTCTTCTGCTTTATCATGGTACTAGAGCCATGGCAAAAAAGTCAGAAATATCAAAATCTCACCACGTGAAAAAGACCCCATTACCGTATGATTTGAATTCTAGTGATAACCCTAGTAATGTTATCACTCAGGTTCCTGCAATTGCAGTGGATACAGATAAATTGGACCTTGCTGGACTAAGCAACGATCAGTGGCAAGCCCTGATTGAAATGTTGAATAAACAAAAATTGAATACGAATGAGAAGATGACCGATATGTATGATAATATTCATTGGATAATTGACACAGGGGCATCCAATCATATGACAAGCAACTTGAAGAGCTTATGTGATCTGAGGGGGATTTCAAGTTGTCATGTTGGCTTGCTAGATGGAAGTCATGCAATCACAACAAAAGAGGGCTCAATCTAACTTGAAGGGAATTTGACTCTAAAAAGTGTTTTATATGCGTTGGGCTTAACTTGCAATTTGATTTATGTGTCGCAATTGATAGATCACTCAAATTATATAGTCCAATTCACTAACAATTTGTGTTTTATATAGGACCACACTTCAAGGATGTTGATTCGTGCGGGTGAACGTAGAGATGGACTCTATTATTTTTGGGGCATATCGTGCATAAAGGCTATGAAAGTAAATGATGTGGGCTCACTTGATCTTTGGCACAAGCGGTTGGGACATCCTTCTTGGGAAGTTGCCAAGCTAGTTCCTTTTGTAGGTCCTAGGAAAACTAATAATGTTTTGAATAAAAGTTGCCAGGTATATCAACGGGCCAAACAAACCAAGAGTAAATTTTCTTTCAACGACCATAAAGCTTCTAATATTTTTGAGCTGGTTCATTGTGATTTATATGGTCCTTATAAAACTCTTTCTTCATGTGGTGCTTCATATTGTTTGATTGTTGTTGATGATTATTCTCGCGTTGTGTGGATATTTTTGTTGATTGATAAGAAAGAACTACCTCAAACTATGAATAATTATTTTGTTATGGTTAAAAGGCAATTTAATAAGAAGGTAAAAATTGTTTGGAGTGATAATGGAATATAATTTACTTACGTTAAAAAGTATTTTCTTGAACATGGAATTACTTTTCAAACTTTGTGTCTTAGTACACCTCAACAAAATGGAAGAGTAGAAAGAAAACATCGCCACATATTGAATGTAGCCCGATCTTTGAGTTTTCAAGGTCATCTTCCCCTTGGTTTTTGGGGAGGATGTGTGTTAACTGCCGAATACTTAATCAATAGAATTCCATCCAAAGTTTTGAATGGAAAAATCCCCTAAGAAATTTTATATGGACAAATGCTTTTGTATGAACATTTGAGGGTGTTTGGTTCTTTATGTTATGCTCATAAGCAAGGGATGAGAGTGGATAAGTTCGCTAGTAAAAGTCGTGGGTATATATTTGTTGGGTATCCTTGTGGAAATAAAGGATAGAAGTTGTATGATTTAGAGACGAAAGCATATTTTGTTGAGGGTGAATTTCCTTTTGGTGCTTGGATCAAATGATATTGAAGTACAACCTATCTTTACTAAAGTACAGATGAAAATGAATTTGGAAGTTTTGGAGATCTTCCAACAAGGAGGGGGGGGGGGTACAGAGGATGGAGATGAAGAATTAGCCCAAACTACTCGAGCTAGAGAATATGAAAATGTATCACAAGGGAATCAAGTTGAACTAATCCAGTAGGAAGTAAGAGCTGAAGGTGAATAGAATGAGGAACAATTGGATCGTGGACATCGAAAGAAGCAATCTTGGTTCTTTTGTGTGATTATGTCACACATACAATCCAAAAATAAGTCCATCTCATTATTCCCCAACACCACAGCATCTCCAAGCATGCCCTATCCTATAGCACATTATGTTAGTTGTGATAAATTTTCTGCGCGACATAGAAATTTCTTGCAACTGTTACTGCAGGGCATGAACTAATGACATTCTCAGAAGCTGTAAAGGATGAATGATGTCGTGAAGCAATGCAACGTGAAATACATGCATTGAAACATAATGAGGCATGGGTGATAGAAGATTTACCTCTTAATAAGAAGGCTCTTGGGTGCAAGTGGGTGTACAAGATAAAGTACAATTCAGATGGAACTGTCGAACACTACAAGGCCTGCTTATTGATATTTGGCGATCATCAGGTTAAAGGGATTCATTACACTAAAATGTTTGCTCCTGTGACCAAGATGGTTACTATACGAGCATTTTTGGCTGTTGGAGCTGCAAAACACTGGGAATTGCATCAGATGGATGTCAATAATGCATTCCTTAATGGGGATCTTGAAGACGATGTATATATGATATTGCCTCCAAGATTTCCAGTTCCAAGTCCAAGAAAGGTATGTCGACTTCAAAAATCTCTTTATGGGTTAAAATAGGCACCACGTTGTTGGTTCGCTAAGTTGTTTGTTGCTTTGAAAGACTACGATTTTAGCAATCGTATTCTGATTATTCCCTTTTTACTTTGCAACATGGAGATGTACGGATCAATTTATTGTATATGTCGATGATTTAATTATTTCAGGAAACAATCATGAGGTTATCAAACGGTTCAAGAATTATCTTACTAACTGTTTCACATGAAGGATTTGAGAATTTTGAAATATTTTTTAGGTGTTGAAGTTGTAAGGAGCTGTGAAGGGATTTTCTTGTACAAACATAAGTACACCTTGGACATTATTTATGAGGTAGGATTATTAGGGGGCTAAACTTGCAAGTGTTCCATTGGAACAAAATCATCGATTGACATTAGCTAATGAACAACTTCTTGTTAACCCTGAACATTATCGTCGCTTGGTGGGTCATCTCATACATCTTTGTTTCACTCAACCAGAATTATCTTATTGCGTTCATTTTGTCTCTAAGTCCATGCAACAACCGAGAGAAGAACTCTAGGAAGCAGTACTTCGAGTGGTATGATATTTAAAAAGAAAATCAAGACAAAGTATTCTATTACAGAGTAAGTGTGATTTGCTCTTATATGGATGATGTTATGTGGACTAGGTGGGGTGTCCTCTGACTAGACAATTACTCACAGCATCGTTTGTGTTTTTGGGTAACTCCCCCATATCTTGGAAGACAAAGAAACAACATATTGTGTCCAAGTCTTCTGCAGAAGCAGAGCATAGATCCATGGCTATGACGTGTGAGCTTAAATGGTTGAAATTTTTTTTGACTAGTTATGGTGTAACACATAATTCTCCGGTGCAACTTTACTGTGATAGTCAAGCAACGTTGCATATCGCCAAGAATCCAATTTTTCATGAATGTACAAAACATATCAAAGTAGTCTGTCATTGTGTTCGTGACGAGATAATCAATGGAAACATACGTCCTTATTTTGTTCCCTCTCTTGTACGACTCAATGATATTTTACAAAAGTATTGAGAAAACAACAATATGATTTCTTTCTTCGCAAGTTGGGCATTCGAAATCTTCATGCACCAACTTTAGGGGGGGGGGGGTATTAGGCAAGACAATATTTAGTGTATATTTTAATGTAATATTAGGCAAGATAATATTTACTGTATATTTTACAATGTAAATGTAGCAAAATAATATTTAGTGTATATTTGCAAACATATTTTTAGGAACTTGTTTAGAAAGGTAAGGTTTTAGTTGCTCTTTTATATATTGACTACTATCAATGAGAAGAAGAATGTGAACTTTTTCCGTCTTTCAGCCTATTGTTTCCTCTATTTTATCACAATTTGAGAAAGGACAAAGCAAATAAATTGAGGAATAACACTATGTCCATTAAATATTATCCATGTCATACTTGTACTATATATTGGTGTCGATCCTTATTTGAACGCTTATGTTTCATGGTATTAAAAGTTGTTTAGTTCGAGCTTCATATTATATAAATAGATGGTTAATTCTTGCGTCTGGTGTGCAAGTTTTAGCTCCTAGAAATCTTGCAAAATAATTGTTTTCGTTTGTGCTGAAGATTTCCATCCCAATTAATGGGCAAATGAATGTTCATATTATCTTATATCTTTTTTCGTACTCAATTAACTTAATATTATGGCAGCTCATAATTGGTAATGGGGGATGTTAAATCAACAAAGTACATAGAAAATATGAGACAATATCGAAATATATTTTGCGGATAACTGTGTTTACATTCTCTGAGGTCTTCCATTAATAATTATACCTTTCCGTTAGGTGTCGCTAGGTTTCAAGGGTAACGTCATTAAATTTTGATATAAATCTATAAATTGCACCATTTTTAATATTTTTAATTGACCAAAATGTCCCTCTAGGTGCTTAATAGTAAGATAATTCTCATATTATAGGGGCTATTCTTTCCCTTTTTATTTAATAAATTATTAAAAATAAGAAAACTCATTTTTAATTCAATTAATTTATCTGAATCATTTCTCTATTAACAAATTATTGGGCTAATAAATAAAAAGGGAAATTATATCTACATGCCTTGAGATATGTAGTAAATATAAATTAATCCCCCTTATTTTAAAAATTACAAATATTCCCTTGAGTTATAGGACCTTCTTGTAAATATTATTAGAGATGTCCAAAAGATAAATTTTTTATGTAGCCATAGCAGTCAACCTGACTACTAAAAGATGTGTTTCGTCAAATCTGCCAAAATCCCTCAATATACCACCACTGGGTATCACCGTCTATAGTCCGATATTGCAACTAAACGTTTTTAAATTGATTTCATATATAATTTTTACATCTTTGAGTCATCAAGACAATGCGAATCCCTTCTCAAAAACCCACTGAAAACAACAAAAATACAACTCGCAATAATTTTCACCTTAATGAATAATAAACTTTGTTAAATTGATACATACCTCAAGGGGTATTCGTAATTTTCAAATTTGTAGGTATTCATTTTTAGTTACACTATACCTCAATGAGCATAGATGTAATTTGCCTTAAAAATTAATATAGACAATGATGCGGTTGCTTTTTGGTCCGACCACGTGTTGGAGTATGACTCTCTCCGGATGATTATGCTGGTAGCCCACCTGTCAAAGAGGGAGGAACGCACGTGAGACTAGCCAGTTTTTCCCTGGCATAGGCTCTCCGACGCTCAAGTCAGTTGAGGAAAGTATGGAGAAGATGATGAACAGTGAATATGATATTCTTGTTTTGCAAGTCAGATGATTCAAAAGGTGAATGATCCGTTACCTCTTACGTGGAGAGCCTTTTGTTAGTTATATGAGAGATCCCTTGATATGCCGTGGATGATGGGGGTTGGTCAGCCCTTCTGACGCGTGAGTTACAGGTGGACATGTTTTTTGTCCCCTTACGAACTCCCAAATACCGGCTGACCATACCTTCTCACTAATGAGGGGTCCAATTAGCATTTAATGTGTATCTTGGGCATTTATGATCAAGGATTGTATTTATGACTTGGCATTTAATGAGCTGGAAACCGATGGGATGGACCCATATGCCACTGGGGCGTGTTAGGTGCTGGTAGGTATGAGGCTTATCATCATTTGCCAGCTGGGCTTCTTCCCATTGGCCGATGTGTTTGGCAGAGGCTAAGTATGGGGTTGGCGCCCTCGACACAACCGCGTTTGAGGACCACTCAAGACATTAAATTGCCCATGCCTGAATGGCACGGGCCCAGCCTATGAGGCCTCGAGGATTCCAAGTGTCCCTCGTGGCTTTTTAGTCCCAAACTAAGGATAAGCCTCGGGGGAGGTACCTCCTTCCTCGTGCCCCGTATTTCAGGGCCCGCTTTTTACGCAGATGCACTCTCGAGGACCTTGAGTCACTTCGAGGGCATCAGTTCTCACCCTTGGTGAGTTATGGCTTAAAACCTCAGTGTCGAGGGCAGCCAGGCTTAAAACCACTTTCGAGGCAGTCCATCAAACCAAGGGCTTTGCGGCCCCACACTTGGCACCTAAATTTGCCCATCCCGGCTGACATGTCGAGAAGAGGTGGCACTTGCTACATCAGACAACTAATCAAAAAAATAAACCTTTTATGTTGTAACACTACTAGAAAACAGGGATTTGGCCACGGAAAAATTTCGTGGGCAATTTTGGCGTGGCTAAAAGTGGTCACGGACTTTGGCCACAGATTTTTAGCCACAGATTTTTTTCCATTTTGGCCATGGATTTAACCGTGGCCAACCTAGTTTAATTTTTTAAAATTTTTTTAAGTTAGCCACGGATTTATCCGTGGCCAAAAATAAATATTTTTTAAAAAATTAAAGCTAGCCATGGATAAATCCGTGGCCAAAAATAAATAATTTTAAAAATATTGATAAATATAGCCATGGATTATTCTGTGGCCAAAAATAATGTTTTTAAAAAAAATAATAAATATAGCTATGGATAAATCCGTGGCCAAAAATAAATATTTTTAAAAAAATAAATAAATATAGCCACGGATAAATCCGTGGCTAAAATATTCTATTGCTAGTCCGACAATTGTTTTCATAAATAATTTTATTTTAATACACCCCAAAATTTGCAATTTTGTTTTTCAAAAATCAAAATACCAACATAAATACCAACAAACTATATATCAATGTAATACTAATAATCCATATGTCATATTCTATCATATGTATAATTAATAATTAATATTATTCTACAACAATTCATACAACAATACATGTATAAAAGTATTTAAAAGTCAAATGTAGGAACATCATCGTCTCCATCACCCTCTTCATCATTATCATCGTCATCGTCATCATCATCACCTTCATTTTCATCCCGAGCAACAGGAGCAGACGAAGTAGAGCCCTTCTTACACCACGAAGCTAATCGACGCATGAGTTTTTTAAGGTTAGCCGCCATTAAGAACACGGTCTTCTGAAGACTGGAGATCTCTTTTCTATGCTTTTCTTCTATCTCGGCCTATCTTCTGACTGTGCTTCTCCTCTAACTCGCTCATCTTTTGTGTGAGCTCCTCTGTTTTGGAGTCAACCCAAGTATTCAAATCAGTCCATGAGCCAGAAGACTCAAGAAGTCACGGTAGAGGGTCCACCGGCAACCCCATACCACCGACTCTTCTTTGGACCGCTGACTGTCTACTTCCAAATTTAAAACGTAAAAAGAAAACAATTAGAGCTTTATCTTGTACATATTTTTTAATAAAGTATATATATTTTTTAATAAGTGTATATATCTAACAAATACTCTCTTTAATGTTACTTCCAACTTGTCGGGCAGCTGAATAGGTTCTCCCTATGCAATCTGGGCAGCTCGGGAACAAGCTTCTTCATAATTAGCTCTGAAACTCTCCTGCAAAAAACAAAAAAGATACATAATTGTTATAAAAACGTTTTTGGCAATAATATATGAAGCTAAATAATATAGAAAAGTACCAAAGTAGTCTTTGCTCGCTTATCCACATAATGCTAGGTCCCATCCTCGTCTCTCAAATAATTGAGAGCCTCAAATGCCTCGTCAACAGAAGGCCGATTTCCATTTTTGTCCGTCTGCAATAAACATGCAGTAAAAACTCTTTAAAATATAGAATTAAGGACAGTAATGAAATAAAACCATAAAAATCAACACTACTTCAATAAATTAAATAAACTACAAGGAAAAAGTAATTACTTACCAAATGATCTTGCCACCTGAGATGAGATCTGGATCCTCCCTTATGGCCAGAGAATCCCTTTCCGTCACAAGTCAATGCTCGGTTTGCCCTATTCTGTTGGCTTATCCTCTGGAACTCTGGGGTGCCCCATATGACCCGTAAAGCATCCTAAGATTCCTCACCTATCCAATTAGGCTTGCGGTTATCCCTACGAACTTTAGCCAGTCTATTTTTCAAGATCTCCGAACCTATATACTCGAAATTCTTCCAAATTTGGTTCGAATGATAAGACCACCAAACGAATTTTTTCTGAAAAAAATCATATATGAACAAGTTGTAGTAATAATCAAATATCAATTAAACTAAGTAAATACATATAACTTAAACTGGACAAACCACATCTCACAAGTTTCTATCGGGACCTTTTTCCAAGTAGGCCATGGTCGCTTGAAACCATTCTCAATTATCCGACCAATCTCTTCGATACATTTCTCCTCGAAATCAAACCTATTGTATAAGTGGAAAAACAAAATTATACATTACAATAATATAAAATATATAGAATAGATATCTATTTATTGATAAGATAGCAAAGTTATATAAATCAATTCACTTACTCTTTTCCTCGTGGCATTAATAGAATCTGATGTCCACCGGTATAACTGTTTTGAGACATGTCGGTTGATCGGCCTTCATTCATCGGCGTCGATGGGGCGGACCCTAAGGCAGGGGATGAAGAATCTGATCTCGAGCTACCTAAATTGATGTTCAGATTAGTTGGTGGAGGCATATGCCGATTAGACCCTGAGTCCGAGATACCTAAGGGCCCTTTTTTTAAAATAAATAAATAAATTATTTTCTAGCCACGGATTTTTCCATGGCCAAGAGTCAAAAATTTATGATGACTTTTTCCGAATCGGCATTTTCGTTAATTAAGTTAGACGGAACCGTACGATTGGAGTAATATATCTTGAAAACTAATCAATTTGCTTGAGATACCAAATAAAGTCCATTTTTTGATAATTTGTGACAAGTTAATTGACCTTAGCATACATTGATATCGAACTACGAAGTAATTCATATATATCACTGAAAGAGAAAAACGTATTCTCATTAAACAAACTGTAATATTTAACTCATAAGATGGGAAAATATAATAATCATGATGAAAATAATATGATTTTGAAATGGCTCAAACCTTTTTAAGTCCCAAAATGTTGAATCGAGCGATATAAGTGAGCCATTTAAAATTAAAAAAAAAATTGACTTAGCCACGGAAAAATCAGGGGCTAAACCAGCCTTTTTTAAAAAAAAAATTATACTTAGCCACGTATAAAACTGGGGCTAAGGGCCCTTTTTTTGAAAAATAAATAAATAAATTATTTTCTATCCACGGATTTTTCCATGGCCAAGAGTCAAACATTTACGTTGACCTTTTCCGAATTGGGAGTTTTCGTTAATTAGGTTAGATGGAACCGTACGATTGGAGTATTACATCTTGAAAACTAATCAATTTGCTTGAGATACAAAATAAAGTCCATTTTTTGATAATTTGTGACAAGTTAATTTACTTTAGTATACATTGATACTGAACTACGAAGTCATTCATATATATCATTGAAAGAGAAAAACGTATTCTCGTTAAACAAACTGTAATATTTAACTCATAAGATGGAAAAATATAATAATCATGATGAAAATAATATGATTTTGAAATGGCTCAAACCTTTTTATGTCCCGAAATGTCGGATCCAGCTATATAAGTGAGTTATTTAAAATTTTCTAGCCACCGATTTTTCCGTGGCCAAGAGTCAAAAATTTACGCTGACTTTTTTCGAATCCGGCGTTTTCGTTAATTAGGTTAGACGGAATCATACGATTGGAGTAATACATCTTGAATATTAATCAATTTGCTTGAGATGCCAAATAAAGTCCATTTTTTGATCATTTGTGACAAGTTAATTGACCTTAGCATACATTGATACCGAACTACGAAGTCATTCATATATATCACTGAAAGAAAAAAACGTATTCTCATTAAACAAACTGTAATATTTAACTCATAAGATGGAAAAATATGATAATCATGATGAAAATAATATGATTTTGAAATGGCTCAAACCTTTTTGAGTCCTGAAATATGGGATCGGACGATTTAAGTGAGCTATTTAAAATAAAAAAAATTAAATTTTTGGCTTAGCCATAGATAAATCCGTGGCTAATATATACATTTTTTTAAAAAAATTTAAATATTTCCTAACGACGGTTTTGTCTGTGGCTAAGAAGAAAAAAAAAATTCTTTCAAATTTAGCCACGGAAAAAACCGTGGCTAATATATACATTTTTAAAAAAAATTAAATATTTTCTAGCCACAGTTTTATCTGTGGCCAAGATGGAAAAAAAATAAAAAATTTCCAAATTTAACCTCGGATAAAATTGTGGCTAATATATACATTTTTTTAAAAAAAAATTAATATTTCCTAGCCACGGTTTTATCCGTGGCCAAGATGGAATTTTTTTTCCCCCAAATTTAGCCACGGATAAAACCGTGGCTAATATATACATTTTTAAAATAAATAAATAAATATTTCCTAGCCACGGTTTTATCCGTGGCCAAGATGGAATTTTTTTTTTCCCCAAATTTAGCCACGGATAAAACCGTGGCTAATATATACATTTTTAAAATAAATAAATAAATATTTCCTAGCCACGGTTTTATCCGTGGCCAAGATGGAGGAAAAAAGTTTAATTTAGCCACGGATAAAACCGTGGCCAACATAAACATTTAAAATAAACAAAATTAAATATTTTCTAGCCACAGTTTTATCCATGGCTAAAAACATTTATATTTTTTTTAAAAAAAAATTATATAGCCACGGATTTTTCCATATTTAGCTACGGAAAAATCCCTGGCTAGGTGTTTTCGTATTGTTTCAAAATCCATGGCTAGGTCCGTAGCTGTTGGCAACCGATTTTTTCCGTGGCTAAAAATCCGTGACTATTTCGTTGTTTTCTAGTAGTGTAACATTTATACCAAAAAATATATTATCTACAATTAATTTATCGGCTTGGATATTTCCTAATAAATATAATTTAATATAGAATCAAAATAAAAAAAATGAAAAATTCAAATTAAAATATGAAAAATTAGTATAAATGAAATTAATGTATGTATCTAAATTACATAATACAAAGTATAATATGTAAATTACATATACATGCACATGTTTCAAAAAATAATAAAAAACATTTGAGATTTCTCTTGTGAGGATTCTAACACAAAATTTCATATCTATTAACTTAGAACACAGGAAACATTTGGACAAATAAATTTATTTAGCTTAATTGAAACAATTGTGGGTACAAACTCTATACTTGATCCTCTAATTCTTTCTTCAAAGTTGATTTAATCTTCAATAATATCAATTCGTGGGTTTAGCACCTTGTTATGAATTAAATATCGGGACTTCGATGAACATTGCAAAGAATGCTTTGGATCTCGTATCGAACACCATTAATGTTGATTTGACTTTGACTAAGGAAACACCAACACGTGGCCTCAACACCTTGGTTCCAAATTGAACGTCTTGATTTGGATGATCATTGTGAAGAACGATAAAAACTTTGCATTGATTACCGTGGATTTAACTTGAGAGAAATATCGACTCTCCGGTTTAGCAACTTGACTAAGAATCGAATACCTTGTTTGGATGATCTTCTTGAAGAAGGCTTGAAACTCCGTCTTAATCACCTTGAATTTTTTTGAGAGAATTTTGGGACTTCCTTGAATGAAGACTCTTTGTGTTTCTCTTGTTGTGTATTTGACTTGTAAAGAGGACCCCTTTTTATAGGTGTAGGAGAGAATCTCTTGCATATTCACCTGACGAGGTGATTTGATTTGATTGGCCCTTCAATATTTGATAACAATTTACTACCTTGATCACAAGATGTGATTTGCATTGCCAAAATATCAATATATGGCTTCCTTATTAATTTATTTTTTAAAACTATTACACATGTCAATTTTTTTAAAAAACTATAATTGATTTTTTTTTTTTTTTTAAATTACATGTGTTAATTTATATTTGGTATAAAATTTCAATACCTACAAGCAAATCTACAATAGAGTTCCTACTATCATTAATTTTTGTTCAATGTAAACTTCAAAGCATGAGAATAATGCCTGCCATCTAACAAATATCTGTTTAGATGTAATAATTTAAACATTCTTTGAAGTACGCCTTTAGCTGCTTCGTAGTTTGTTCTTATTAATAATCTTTCATTTAATAGAATGTGCCCTTTCAAATTCAATAACACATTTTTTTTCCTATATATAAGTAATTTAGTAACACTTTAAAGCAATTGAATTTCTTTCTTTACAGTGGAATAATTTACTTGGATAGGGTTCCATAAACCCAATTTGTATATACCAAACAAGTTGCTTAATTAGTGTTTGTTCCCGAAATTCTTTGTTGAAGAATTCCACCACATCCGACGTCTAAAGTGTCATTTTTCACCTCCTTTATTAAAGTTAGAACTAACAATAGAAAATAAGTCAGTTCTTGATTTTGGCTTTAATTTTAGAGAGTTCTTTTGTCCAAGAAAGTCGATTATTTTGCGATCTTTCAAATACAAGTTTGCAATCTAAAACTATCTTTCTTAGTAATTCAAACTTCCTAAAAACCTTTAAAGCAATTTATATAAGTTATTCTATTGCGAAATTTTCAGCTAGTACAATTGCCTGCTCCATTTTATTGCCTACCGATATCCAGATTAGGTACCTAAGCATATAAATTTGGTATTAGGATTGATTTCGAAATAGAGAAATAGTGAGGTTTCCGACCATGTTAGAAGTAAAAAAATTTTCATCAATGTAGCTTATTGGGGAAAAAAAAGATGAAGAAATGCATTTCCCAAAATAACTGATGTCGATTGGCCTTTAATCATTGTAAGTGGCACAGGAATACACATTCCATTATTGCATATGTTTGCATCTGACAGTTTGTACTGGACCTCTAGGGGTTGCGTATTAGCAGTTGTTGTAACGTGTGTAGTTTTACTATAATATCTTTGTGGGACTACCCTTACAGAGATGCAGTTAGGGCTGTAAATGGTTAATTAAAAATTCATTTATCGTTTGCATTCGTATCCATTTATAAAGTATATTATCCGTATTCATATAAAGTGGATATTATCCGTATTCGATTCTAGGAATATGAATAATAAACAGATACGGATATGGTAATTACATATCCGCCCCATTTAATATCCGCTCCGAATGTGTATCCGATGGATATATTCGTTTAATATATATCCGTTATCCGTATCCAATAAATGACATTAAAAATTATTATTATTATTATTATTATTAGTAGTAATAGTAGTAGAAGTAGTGTGTGTGTGTGTGTGTGTGTGTGTGTGTTTATATATTATAATGTCTTCTTATAAGTAAAATAGAAAAAATCTAATTAATTCACATTTTCAGAAGTTACAACGAAATAAAAATATAAGTAAATATATTTTACTTTACTTATATTAATGAGCATATACTATATTGATATATATAAAGAAAAGTTCAATTAGATAAAAGTTATATAAATTTTATTTGATTTTTTTTATATAAACAGATTCGGATATTCAGATAAGTGAATTGGAATATTCAATCAGATATTTGGATAATTATAAGCGAAAATAGATATTAGGATATCCGGATATCCATAATTTTGTTAACTTGTCAGAAATACTAAACGGATTTTGATATATCCAAATTCACAAAATATCCGTTGGATTCGAATTTGGATATGATGTTTTGAATATCCGTTGGATACGGATACGGATATGGATATCAAAAAACTTAATCGGATATGAATTCGAATATTGCATGTCCGCTCTATTTAATATCCATTTACAGCCCTAGATGCAGTTAATATCAGATCCTATTTTAGGCCATTTTTCTCAATATCAAGTGTAAATTCTTTATTTACCACCAAAGTGACTTTAGTAAACGATTTTTGACTTACAAATCAATCAGCCGTGGCAGCTGGCTGAGGTGGATCGGCGGAGCCACGGAAACAGGGAAAGGGTTGAGGCTGATAAGCTTGATTTGTTTCTTCATTTGTAGGGAAGCTACAGCGGAGCTTAATTTGTATTTTATATTTTTATTCTATTAGAGACGGCAATATTTGGTGGCAATTTTGGTCATAAGAATCATGTTCTACTTTGAATAAGTTGAGATATATGCTCTTTTTGAAATATATGAATGGATCATCCGATAATTTATTAGCATTGTTAGCATGACTCGATAGAATTATACATCACTTCCCCAATGATCAAAAGTGTAAGTGTGTGTGTGTGTGTGTGTGTGTGTATAAATTATGAGTATATATATATGATAAAAATATTACAATCATGTGCAGTGCGCAAAATTAGTAATAAGTCTTATTATTAACACAATGCCATCGTTAGCCATCAATAGTTTCAGTGGCGATGCCAATAAGATTTTGTCACAATTTTTTATGAACTTAAAACAAAATGTCATCAAAATTGTTATATCTATATTTTAATCTATATAACACAAATACTTTAAAGAAGTATTTAAATCATGCATTTGTTTGATGTGTCTATATATACCACATCTATAATCACATCTTAAATAAACAAGGAGTGCTAGTTCAAGTTACAATATATATATATATATATATATATATATATATATAGATTGATCAACTAAAACATATTTATACTAGCATTAGTCCCATGCCAAGGCATGAAAAATAGATATTTTTGTGTTATTTCCTTAAATTTCTATTATGAAAAATAATTTGACAAAAATAAATTAACTTTTTTATAACATTAGTCGATAAATAAATATATTTAAAAAATAGTCTAATAATAGAATTTGTTCAATTAAAATATTATTTTGCTATAATTAAGGCGTGCAAGTTTTTTGAAATTTATATAGAATCAATTTTTTTAATTATTTAACTCAAAGTAAACCATAAATATTGTAAATAAAATATTAATTTTGTTATTTTATTTGAATAAAAATTTAATCCATCCCTTTTCCAATACTTGATAATTATTGAATTTTTTTGGATAAACATAAATCACAAATATATTTATTTAAATTCATATAATAAGTATTGGAATTTCATATATGGAAATATAGATATAAATTAGCCTATCCACATATACACTTATTTGGATAGTTTCATGGTTACTGAATTACATATATATATATATATATATATATAGATAGATAGATAGATTAGTTGATACATATTGTACTTCTTATTGTACTTACAAAAATTAACTTTGTGTGTGTGTTTCTTCAAGTCATTTATTACGCCTTTAAAATTCAGATCACGTTATTTTTTTTCAATTATTATTTTAAATATTTCTAAAATTACAAAGTAGCCCTGGGATGGGTTTCTTGAGTACAAATATTTAAAGGCACACCATAAGAATAACCTAATTTGCTGCAGATTTTTGGCAAATATCGAGTAAATGATGTCCAGTTTCAACTCCTGGCAGTGGAAAAATTATTTTAATTTTTTTTTCTCACTTTTTTTTCGTTTATTTAGGTTGCCTATTGTAGGCCTTCTGCTGACCCACTTTGCATCACCAAGTGTCTTATTTTTTCTTAACTTTTCATTTGCGTTTCAATTGGTACAATTTATATTAATAAGTCCACAACTTGAATCACAAAAGTGAGGCCTGTTTTTTAGAATGCCGGAAAGTTCACCTTAATTAGCTCGAATCTTCTTCAAAGAATTTCGAGGCTTCATTGAAACAAGACTTCTTCTTGTGTCTTTAACTTATAAAGAGGACCCCTGTTTATAGACATAGGGGAGAGTCTCTAGACATATTCACCTAACAAGGCGATGTGATTTGATTTGCCTTTCAATATTTGTTAACAATTTACTGCTTTGATCACACGATGTGATTTGAATTGCCAAAATATCAATAATCTGGCCTCTTTACTTGCAACATATGACTTTCATTACCAAATTTTTGAGAGCAAATTGAACCAAACCCCCTATGAAATTTCTAATTGGTAAATAAAATCCTGTCAAAATTAAATTAGCATATTAAACCCTATGAATATAAAAAAGAAGTATCTTAAACTCTACGATCCAAGAGTATTTTTCACGCGCTTTGACTGCAAATATTCTTGCATTTTGACTTATAAAATTACTTTTGCACCCTCAAGCTCCACCTTTTTCTTATTTTTCCTTCTCTTTTTCTTGTTGCTGATTTTACATATATATACATATATAAATACATATATACATACACACACAATATATATATACATATACAAACATGATACACAAACACACAAGCCGCCGCCGCCAGCCGTCGGAGAGAGATGGACAGAGAGAGAAATAGAGAGTGCGACAAAGAGAAAGAGAGATCGATTGAGAGAGAGAGAGAGAGGGAGGGAGGGAGAGAAAGAGAGAGAGAAATCAAGAAGGGGTAGGAGCGGGGGTGGGGATTAGGGTTTTGTGAGGGTGGGTTGGGGGGTGACACTGGGAGGGCGGGGCTGGGGGTGCTGCGGCGCTGGGGAATGGCGGGGATGGGGGTGCGGTGGCGCTGGGGGTGGGGGGCGGCGCTGGGAGGGTGGGGCTGGGGGGTGGGCTGCGGCGGCGCTGGGAGGGGTGGGCTGCGGTGGGGCTGGGGGTGGGCGGTTAAGGTGAAGGTGAAGATGAAGAAAGAGAAGGGGTGTTGGGGGTGGGCGGGGAGGGGGGGTAAAACCGTCATCTGATATTTAATTGGAGAAATAGTAACCACAGGGGGTGGTGTGCTAATTTTAAAAAAATGAGGGTTTTTAGATTAATTTTTGTAACATAGGGTTTTTCTTAGTAATTGGAGGTAAACACGGGGTGCTATATGCAATTTGTCCAAATTTTTTAATATGAAAATATTTGATTTAATCAAATATTAATATTTTATTTTATTTTGTAGTCTAATTTGAAAGATTCCAAAATATAAATTAAAATATAATTGATTATTTTTTTAAAAAGTATTACACATATTAATTAATATTTGGTATAAATTTCCAATGTCTACAAAGAAATCTACAAGAGAGTTCCTACTATCATCAATTTGTTCAATGTCATATTCAAAGCATGATGATAATGCTTGTCATCTAACAAATGTTTGTTTAGATGCAATATTTTAAACATCCTTTGAAGTACGCCCTTAGCTGCTTCGTAGTTTGTTCCTACTAAGAACCTTTCATTGAGTAGAATGCGCCGTTTCGAATTCAATAACACTTTTTATTTCTTTTTTTATGTAAGTAATTTAGTAACACTTTAAAACAATTAAAAGAGTTCCTTTCTTTATAGTGGAATAATTTGGTTGGATAGGGTTCCATAAGCCTGATATATATATATATATATATATATATATATATACATCCATATATACACCATATAAGTTGCTTAGTGCTTGTTCCCAAAATTCTTTGTTCAAGAATTCCACCATATCCGTCGTCTAAAGTTTCATTTTTCACAACCTTTATAAAAGTTAGAACTAACAATAGAAAGATAAGACATTTCTTGGTTTTGGCTTTAATTCTAGAGAGTTCTTTTGTCCAAGGTAGTGGATTATTTTGCAACCTTTGTAACAAAAGTTTGCAATCTAAAACTATATTTTGTAATAATTCAAACTTCCTATGCACCTTCGAAGCTACTTCTATTGGTTATTTTATCACAAAATTTTCTGCCAGTAGAATTGCCCACTCTATTGTACTAATTAGTCCATATTCAATGAAGTGTCCTAAGAACTTGACTTTTAAGTTGGAACAAACTCATCTGCTTCGCTGAGATTGCAAGTCCAGATTTTCTAATAACTTCTGTAAATTTTTTAAGGTGTTTGCAATGTTGATCAACATTCCATGACTATACCAGAATATCAATTAACGGGCACTACTCTTTGTTTTTTTTTTTTTTTTCTTTTAATCAAAATGGCATTACATTCCTATAAAAGTGTCCATATGGAACTGTAAAAGCCGTTTTTGTACCTATCTTCTTCCTTGATCTAGATTTGCCAATATCCAAATTAGGTATCTAAGCATATAAATTTGGTATTAGGCTTGATTTTGAAAGGATTTAATCTATTCACTGACATTAGTCCGTTCGAGGTCTTCCCTCAATCCCTCAAGGCTCACGCATTCTTGAAGGAAACTGAAGAACCTTTCTTTTTTATCTATAAGTGAATTTAATAGGTTAATAGTATGGAATCTAAGTGTAGTAGTGATGAGGAATAGAGAAGTTTTCGTCTAAGAATGTGTTTGGCTAAGCTTATTTTAAAGAGCTTATAAGCTCGTATAACTTATAAGATGTTTTTAGAGCTTATAAGCTTATACATCTTATTTCAACAATAAGTTGTCAAAGTGTTTAGATAAAATAAGATCTTGTAACTTATAAGATATTTTTTGAGCTTATAAGTTGTCATTCTGTTTGGCAAAAATAAGAGCTTATAATTTATTTTAAATCTAATGATAATAAAAAAAATAATATATTATTAATTTATGTAAATAAATATTTTTTGGAGATAGTAGGAATATTATCTTGAAAAAAAATAAAAATATTTATGTCATTTCATATTTTGATGTTAAACAACTTATAAGCTATTTCAAAAAAAAGTTGGGGGTACCTTACTTTTTTTTTTGAGCTTATAAGCTCCTAACAACTTATTTTTGGAGCTTATAAGCTCCTTTACTTAAAAAATTACCAAACAAATTTTAAAAGCTTATAAGCTCTCAAACATCTTATAAGATGTTTTGAAGAGCTTATAAGCTTAGCCAAACACGCTTTAAGTTGGTAGTAATTTTCTTTTAATCAATGTAGCTTATTTGGAAAAAAAGATGAAGAAATGAATTTCCCAAAACAACTGATGTTGATTGGCCGTTAATCATTGTAAGTGGCATAGGAATACACACTCCAGTATTGTATATATCTGCATATGATAGTTTATACTGGACCGCTAGGGGTTTCCTATTAGTAGTTGTTGTGACATGTGTAGTTTTCTTATAATATCTAGTTGGGACTACCCCTGCATCGGACCCTGTTTCGACCATTTTCTCAATATCAAGGGTAAATCCTTTATTTACCGCCAAAGTTACGTTGGTAAACCATTTTTGAGTTATAAATCAATCAACTATGGTGGTTAGTTGAAATGAATCAGGGGAGCTAGGGAAACAGGGTAAGGGTTGAGGATGAGAAGCTTGATTTGTCACTTCATTTGTAGGGAAGCTATAAGCCCCTTTGGGTGGGGCGCATTTGGACGTGCGTGTGTCGCACGCCGAGTGCAACAAATGTGTGCTTGGTAGCACATTCAGATGGTTAGCTTGCCTAAAGCTATGCATTCAGACAGTTGGTTCAGTGACGGATGCAAGCGTATATGGGACTTGGATGCATGTGGGGCATTGTAATGGCACTTGAGATCGTGGGCAAGCAGGTTTGCTAAGTGGTGCGGGCTTGGTGATACATCACGCCAGCGTGGCACAAGACAGTGTGCACATGGGCAGGTTGACATGTGCACACCAGTTGGCATGGCGCAAAGTTGGTACGAACAAGCAGGTTGTTGTGCGCATTGTGCAACGTGATGGGCACGCGACGCGGCACTGGGCAGGCGTGTGAATGTGGGCTGGAAGGCGTGCGCACACCATGCAAGCAGCCTACATGCATCGGGCAGTGAAGTGCGGATCAGTGGGGTGCTTCAAAAAAGTTGGCGGACTAAAGTGTTTGAACAGAGGCAGGTGAACGTGTGCACCGTGCGAACTTAGGACACTTGATTCTTGTGTGCATGTGCGGAGCATGCTCGTGCCAGTGAATATCTGTTAGATGGATAATGGAGAACCTCCGTGCACTTGAAGAAGACGGCTGGAACATGCTGAGTGTAGGGATCGTGCGCCCTTGCAGGTAGAGATGAGCGCAATCGTGTGTGCACTGTGCAAGCCGCGCAAGGGTCAAGTAGCACGCACAAGGGAATGTGAGCAAGGCTAACAGGTTTTGTGGTAAAACTCGATCATACAAAGCTACGTTTAAGCAAAAAAATTAAGGCTATAAATTAGCCCTGTGACAGAAGCCATGGTAGAGCTTAATTGGTATTTTATGTTTTTGGTTTATTTGAGATGACCATATTTTGTGGCAATGTTGGTCGTAAGAATCATGTGGTACTTTGAATAAGTTGAGATATATATATATATATATATATATATGCTCTATTTGAAATACATGAATGGATCATCCGATAATTTAATATAATTAGCATGACTTGATATCACTTTCCCAATGATTAAAGTGTGTGTGTATATATATATCTCTATGTATGATAAAAATATTACAATGATGTGAATTCCGTAAAAATAGTGATAAGTTCTATTATTAACTGTTAGAGTAGTGCCCGACAAGCCAATGAGATTGGCGATGCTGTTAAATACTCTTAGTAACAAACAGTCTTTTCAATTAATAATAGAAATAAAAGTTTATACTTTTTGGCCACCTTTATCATAACGTGTAAGTTGTACACATATGGTTGAAGCTTCTAGATCACATAAGGCTATGGGACTTGGCCCCGCATAGAGATGGAGGTCTTGAAACAAGTCTCTAAGGCGTGATCTAAATCACTCCAAGTCGAAGAATCTAACGAATACTAGGAGCATTAACATGACTCGTATTAAGACTTATACTTATAACATATCTCAAATGGAAGGATGTCTTGTTTCATAGACATCGAATGTAGAGACATTCATATGCATAAGTAGGTGCTCATTAGATCACGAGTTCACTGAAAATCCCACCGAGGAACACCTAACTGGGAGCACTAGTTGCATATCAAATTAGGATTGTTTCTCAGCTTATGGTGTGCATTAATTAGTCCTTAGACTTGAGGCTCCATAGTAATTTTGTACATGTGAATTTATACTTTGATATAGGCACCAATACCGTAGCAGGTCTTATGGCGCCTATGTTGGGTATAGATCTCCTGCGTATGAAGGTTTGTGAGAGTCAATAAAGAATCCATTTGCTCACCTTGTAGAGTGAGTGAATCTCCTATGTATTCTGTTTTAACTAGTCTACGAAAATCCGTGGCCACGGTAGAGACAAAGATTAGAAATGAGTTTTCTAGATCAATTGTCGAAAAGACTAATTATAAATAAGAATCATAGAATTAAGGCTACAAGGATTTTTGATAACTCCCATATCCTATACCTCAATCGGGAGATAGGATAATAGAAAGAATGTATTTGCACGGTAATCATAAGTAGACAGATTCACGCATTACAATTCACCTATTGACTAGTCGTCGTGGGTTTGTTGGTGGATATCAACCACGATAGATAGGTACTATGAATTAGAATGGGTTCTAATTCATAAGTGATTAGTTAAATGAGTTTAATTGATCGATTGATGAATTTACCATCTAAAATATCGCAATGTGTTGCGAGCCCATTTCTAATTGATTGGTGAACTTACGGGGTCACACACAAATGAATGGATACACTCATAAACGTGTATGAAACAATTAATTGGATTAAATCAAAGTGTTGATTTAATCGATTGAGATGGAATATTCAATTGATTGAGTTAATTAATTAATTGATAGATTTAATTGAATCAATAAGTTGATTTAATTAAATTGAATTAAAAAGTTAATTTAATTGGACTTGAGGGCCCAATCCATTAATTAATTAAATATTAATTAATCAATAGAATATATATATTAAGTTAATTGATGGGCTCGATCAAATTACATAGTTAATTTAATTGAATAAAGTTAAAGGGTTAATTTAATTGGACCTTAGGGCCCAAACCCATTAATTGATTTGGTGGATCAAATCAATTTAGTTAAATTGATGAAAAAATCAATTAATTTAGAATTAATTGATCAAATCAATTAAATAGAAATTTGGTTGATTTATGATTAATATAGGAATAGAGATTCTTATCATTAGGTTGAAAAAAAAAAGAGATATGATTTATCTTATAATATATAGATATGCGTACATATGATATATATATGTGGATATATATAATATAAATACAAAGGAAGAGTTTTTTGAAACACACACATACGTACAGAGAAAAAGATGGAAAAGTGATAGATGCACATTAGAAAAAGGAGTTTCTAATTCTTGTCTCTTTTCATTGATAGCGTGTATATATATCGCATGTACGGCAATGATGATGGTGTGACAAGAAAACTTATGAGCCGACGAGGCATGATTAAAAAGATGAGAAAAGAGTTTTCTCAATTTTCATGCACATTATAGCACACGATACGTTTGTCTTTCCCCTTCGTGACTGTTAATACGTTCTTAGTTCTTGATCAATCGATGATCATAGGATTAAGATACAATTTGAAATATATATATCCAACCTTCTCAGTTATTCCTAAAGGGTTTAGGAATTATTCCAAAAGTTAGAATAGATGCAGTCCCATATACGCTATTACGGTTCTTGGTTCGATCCCAACATAGAATCGAGAACCCAAGAAGATCCGTTAGTATGGACTATCTTTAAAGGGAGAACACTTGGACTCCTATTTGCGTGGATTCGTTCGGGTGGTTGAGTTGACGAGTTCGATGATGCAGTTTGATTAATCGAGCGAGAACTCAAGGATGGACTCGTATTTGAATACGACAATTCCCTACATCAAACGGATGGCTTAAAGGTACAATTTCGTTTGTACTTTATTAAACGTCTTTGTAGTTTGCATAAGATCCACGTCGCGATAGCAATGGGATACGTTTTTATATAATAGTTATGGGTTAAATTTTTTTTTATATTTCCGCTGCGTTAACATCCCAGGGCCTATGCGAAACTAACATTAACAGAAAGCTATCCTCAGCCATTAATAGTTTCAATGGCGATGCCAATAAGATTTTTCTCACTTTTTTATGTACTTAAAACAAAATGTCATCAAAATTGTTATATCTATCTTGGCACTAAAAATTGGGATAAATTACTAATTAGTTGCCCAAATAAATTGACTGTCAAATTGGGTCCTAAATTCAAATTCATACGAAATTTGGGCTTCATGAATTGGCTAATCCAAAATAAATAATAAATTTTTATTTTATTTTGGATTATTTAATTGGGCCAAAGTATTCGGGTCAGCCCATCAAGTGTAAATGCGTATCCAATAGTCTTCAAGTCCAAGCCCAAGCCCAAAAAAAACGACATGAATACCAAAGGCCCATTTCATGCCTATAAATACAGGCACCCGAAGACAAGAGGGGGACAACGAGACTGGACCAGAACATCAAATCAAGCTCTCAAATTCCGAGCTTCTGCTGCGACAAAGTGTTGCTTCTACAACGGCTCGACACCTTTCTCGATGCATCAAATTCTTGTCACTCAACCTATTCAAGAACAAGCTTTCAGCCCTTGAATCAAAATTTTGAAGAGAAGAATCAGAGGACTAATTCTTTTTTTTTTTCAGAGATTGTAACCACACATATTTAAATTCCAATATTTTATTTATCCATATTTTTCTTGTCTTGTAATTTTATTGCAAACGCGAAATTGTGTGAATAAATTTTGGCACGCCCAGTGGGACCACTGTGCCTCTCATATCATCTTCGTTCATGAATTTAAGTCATTATCTATGACATCTCTATGGCACCCAAGAGAAACCAAGTTGGTCCAAATAAGAAAAATGCAGCTAACATTGTGACCAACATCACCCAATCCTCCAATGCAGTTAGAATTGGTGACTATACCCCTTTGATAGTTCAAATTCGTCCAATCCAAAAGGAATCAATTCTAAGTCATCTTTTTCCACCAATCCACCCGTTGTGGCAACCGGCGCAATGACTATGGAAGATCAAATCACACAGATGGCACAAGCAATTGTAGATTTGTAGAAAATGGTGGAAGATAAGGACCTCCAGATCACACAACTCATGAACAAAGCAGAGCACTCAAACCATGGAGAGTCTAGCGAGATTCGTCCATCTTCTTCAAGTCAAGCTGCAAAGGACAAGCAAGTTAATTGATGCTATGTCATACAAGAAGGGTCTTGTGCAAAAATCCACTCAAGCTGCAATCTTAGCTGCCACATTATCAATGCCAGAGTTACAAGAGATGATCACAAATACCGTCAAAGCCCAATACGGTGAATTTGTGCAGAATCGACTAGTGTACTCAAAGCCATACACTAAGTGAATCGACTCCTTAAAGATGTAGATTGCATATCAACCACCGGATCTCCAATAATTTGATAGAAATGGCAATCCAAGGTAACACGTAGCTCATTTTGTTGAGAAATGCAACAATATAGGAACTGATGGTGACCTTCTCATCAAGCAATTTGTGCTGTCACTCAAAGGGAATGCCTATGATTGGTATATCGACTTGGAGCCCCAGTCCATTGGTAGTTGGGATGGACTGGAGAGAGAATTTTTAAATCAATTTTGTAGTAGCCACCACATTGTGAGCATGATCAAGCTAACAAATGCAAAACAACAGAAAGATGAGCCAGTCATTGCCTATATCAACTGTTTTTGTGCGTTAAGTTTAAATTGCAAAGATAAGCTCTCAGAAATGTCAGCAATCGAAATGTATATTCAAAGAATGCATTGGAGACTTCTCTACATCCTCTAAGGAATTAAATCTCAAAATTTTGAAGAGTTGGCCAGTCGCGCTCATGATATGGAGTTGAGTCTTCAAAATCACAAAACTACATTCCCACTGGAAGAACAAAAGAAGGATAACAAAGAATTGTTGAGAAATGACAGGTTCACCAAAGCATCTGCAGAGTCCATAACCTTCCATGTAACCATGGTTGGAGATCTATGGAAGTCAAGTGATATTTACCGGCCTACATTGAGAGAGATGCAAGAAAATAAGTACCTTTTCCCTGACTCCGATGTCTCCTATATTTTTGATGGGTTGGTGGCAAAGAAATTGATAGAGTTTCCTGAGCTAAAGCACCCCAAGGAAAGTGGAAGAGTAAACAACCCCAAATACTGCAAATATCACCGGGTTGTCAGTCATCCAATCGAGAAATGCTTGGTGGTGAAAGAAAAGATCATGGCATTGGCAAGAGATGGAAAAATAATCCTTAATGAGGAAGATGTTGATAACAATAACCAACATGCTTGTAATCATATCAATGCTTAAAAAGGTTCTAGCTTAAGGATTTCTGATAATGGATGCCAAAAATCTCGACAACAATTAGAAGGCATGTTAAGAATTAGCCCAATGTGGCAAATTCTTAAAGAGTTATTATCAACGAAGAAGCTCCCTCCTTGACGCACGAGCCCAAACTGCATGTTACTCCTGGCCCACATGAGTATAAACTATACACGACTCCCAAAAAATAAACAAAAAAAGCAAAAAAAAAAATTCTCTTTTGACCTACGTGATGACTTGATCTCCGCTCTGGAGCATGAAGTGTGACTAGTCACAATGGTCATTAATTCAAAAAAATGATGCCAGGGGCATGAGAGAATCTTGGAATATATGAAGTGTTGTCAAGTTCTGGGACTCTTTGTCTTTTGGTGGCTAGGACTTTGCAAGTATCAAACAAATTCGTTTCAACTTTGTAACGAGTTTGCGAGCTCTTCCTTGTTGTGCAACTCAGCAAAGTACATATTTAATCTCACTTGCTACTTGTTTACTTGGAGGACTTCAACTTTGATAGCATCATGGACAACTCATCATACTCTTTGGAGAAAGATGCGCATATTGGTGTTTTCACAAATATTTCAAAAGGATTTCTCTTCCTTGATAGCCCTAGTAGAGGATCGGCTTCGAATACGTGTATTGATACACCGAAGAAGTCTTCATGGAAATTCATAAAACACTAACAATAAGTCTGTTGAACTTTGTGGCATGGGAGGTTGGTAGGTACCAAAGTGCAGCAACTGTTTAACGATCAAGAGTGAAACTTTGCATGTGCCTCTTCGATCTCATGGTGCAAAGACATCAACATGAAGATATTGGAGAAAGATGAGACAACTTTGCAGTGGTCGCCACTCCAAGTCACTCGGTAGTGGTACATAGTTAGCTAGAAACCACGCCTTGGAAGGATGAACAATTTTTGTTAGGTTCTCGGCTTTATGCTTGTTCTTCCTCCTCCGAGGATGATGCACGAGGGATGACTCATGTCCACATTTTAGACGCTTGGAAAAGCCAAGAAAAGTCCGGTGCTTAAGTCCTATCTCGTCGGAGGATGTCTTCATGATGGCTTAGTGCATCTTCTCAACAACGACATGATCCAATCAAAAATTGGGATGACTTCATTGCATGAATGCTCAATCCAAAAGGTTCGTAACGGTTGCACCAAAAGACTACAGCTTCAAAAGGGCAAGGTATAATGTGTTTGTGATGAAACACAGCATCTCGACGTAGACTTGAGGAATATCTTCCAGAAAAAAATGGGGCGTGGACGACCGTATGACTCCTAGCTCGATGGGGGGTGCCCTCATGGCAGCTTAGTTTATCTTCTACCCACTTTGATGACAAACGTGAAGGATACATCGTAAAGCTTGGATGGTGAAATTCTCTAAAAGCCCCGAATTGATGGTCAGGAGTGAAGATTTCGGCAACAAAAAAATTGGAGTAAGGCAAAACGGGGGAGCATGGGTCACTGGTTTCCACAGATCATTTGGCAACGTGTATTGACTAGCTTGGACGTTGTACTGTGGAAAGTTGAATGCTTATGACTAGCTTTCACGCCGGTAAAGATAGGCCTCTGACTTTGAGGATATCTTTGTCATTCCAAACCTTGAGATGATCTTCGATGTCTATCTCTTTGAATTTCCCAAAAATTTGAACAAGGGTCAAACTCCACAAAAAAAAATGGAAAAAAAAAAGAGAATAGCATATATTGCTAATTTTGTATCTCAATGATTAGGTCTCTGACTCCCAAAACATGACAATTTCGATGGATCAATGCAATCTCCTCACAAAAGAAATGGTTGCGGAGTGTGCCAGTGGATGCATTACGAAGTGTTTTTTTTTTTTTTTTGCCTAATTATTCCTTATGGAAATGAAAATTGGGCAGTAATCCGGCTCTCATGGACCATGGTACTTGCGAGCTTTAAAAGGAATAAGAAAAAAAAATCTCCAATGGACAAAGTTTTAGCTACTGGGAAGTAATTTTTCTGGGTTATTCTCAAATTTTGCGGTAGTTTGAGGCTCCTCGATCATCAACTATGGGGTGCAAAAATTCGACAAAGAAGCTTATATTATTGCACGGGCAAAAGATATCGGAAGCTTCAATAACCCACTATTTTGAAAAAATAAAATAAAATAAATCGAAGAAAAGAGAAAAAGAAAAAGAATATGGTAATACATTTGTTAAACTTAGAGTTATGTTTTAGTTGCTTGAATGATTCTACCATAGTCACTCAACTTATAGGTTTCCATATTTTTTTGACACCTTAAGGAAAGAAGGGACGAGAGGGGGGATTTGTAGCAATTACTGAGAGTAATTGCCCAAAAATCAAGCTAGCATGAAACTCTCTACAATATTGGGATTGACTCATTGAATGTAGCTTGATTCATTGAATCTAGCTGAAAATGATCTTTTTAACCAGAAGGAAATTTTATGGCAAAGATCACGCCATTGGCGACATTTATGCAATGTATTCAAAGAAATTTTGGAAGATGATGGAGGAAATTAAGTGATTTCAATCCATTATTACAATGATTGGTCCCACGTGTAAAAATAAATCTCTCTTTACATATGAATAAAGAGAAAGAGTACTTCAAGTCCCGATTTTCACAAATGTTCAGCATGCTCTTCGCTGAGCCTTAAAGTGGGGGCATCTGTTAGCACTAAAAATTGGGACAAATTACTAATTAGTAGCCCAAACAAATTGGCTATTAAATTGGATCCCAAATTCAAGTCCATACAAAATTTGGGCTTTATGAATTGGCTAATCCAAAATAAATTATAAATTTTTATTTTATTTTGGATTAGTTAATTGGGTGTGTGTGTGTGTTGGGGGGGGGGGGGGGGGGGGGCAAAGTACTTGAGTGAGCCCATCAAATGTAAATGTGTGTTCAATAGTCTCCAAGTCTAAGCCCAAACCCAAAAACAAAGAAGACATGAATACCAAACGCCCATCTCGTGCCTATAAATAGAGGCACCCAAAGACAAGAGGGGGACAACGAGACCGGACCAAATCATCAAATCAAGCTCTCAAATTCCGAGCTTATGCCACGATAAAGTGTTGTTGTTACAATGGCCCAATACCTTTCTCGAGGCATCAAATTCTCGACACTCAATCGATTGAAGAACAAGCTTTCAGCCCTTGAATCAAAGTTTCAAAGAAAAGAATCAGAGGATTATTATTTTTTTTTTCAAGAGATTGTAACCACAAATAATTACATTCAAATATTTTATTTATCCATATTTTTATTGTCTTGTAATTTTATTGCAGGCGTGAAATTGTGTGAACAGTCTATATTATAATTTATATAACACAAATACTTTAAAGTTAATATAATCACGTCTATAATCTCATCTTAAATATACAAGGAATGCTAGTTCAAGTTAATATATATATATATATATATGTATATATTGATCAACTAAAATATATTTATATTAGTTGATACAAATTGTTCTTCCTATTGTACATATAAAAATTAACTTTGTGTGTGTGTTTTTCTTCATGTCATTTACAATACCATTAAAATTAACATCACATTATTTTTTTTAAATTGTTATTTAAGATATTTCTAAAATTACAAAGACCCTAAGATGGATTTGTTTGGTACAAATATTTTAAGGCGCACATTTGGAATAACTTGATCCGTAGTAGCACTTTGGCAAAATGTTGATTGAATGTTATCAAAGTTCAAATCTTGGCAACGGAAAAGTTATTACATGTTTTTTTTCCTACTTTTCTTTTGTTTGTTTAGGTTGCCTTTTTCGAGCCTTCTGCTGGCCCAGTTTGCATTACCATGTGTCTATTGTTTTTTTTTAACTTTTTAGTTGGCATTTCAATTGGCACAATTTATATCAAAAAGTCCAAAACTCGAATCACAAAAGTGACGCTCGTTTTTTAGAACACTGAAAATTTTGCATTTATAACCTCAAATCTTTTTTAGAGAATTTTGGGACTTTCTTGAATGAAAATTCCTTCTTGTGTTTCTCTTGTTCTATCTTTGGCTTGTAGGACCCCTATTTGTCCTTCAATATTTGGTAACAAATTTCCACCTTAATCACAAAATGTGATTTGAATTGTTAAAATATCAATATTTGGCTTTCTTATTTGCAAAATATGACTTTTTTTGTCAAATTTTTGAACATTCAAATATTTGATTTAATCACAAGTTAAACATTTTACTTTATTTTGAAATTTAATTTCAAAGTTTCAAAATATAAATAAAAAGACAATTGATTTTTTTTTTTTTTTTAAAAGAAATACATATGACAATTTATAGTTTGTATAAATTTTCAATGCGTACAAGTAAATCTAGAATAGAGTTCCTACTATTATCAATTTGTTCAATGTCAAATTTAAAGCATGATAATAATGCTTGGCATCTAACAAATATTTGTTTGGATGCAAAATCTTAAACATCCTTTGAAGTATGCCTTTTAATTGTTTGGTAGGTTGTTTTTATTAAGAACCTTTCATTTAATAGAACGTGCCCATCGAGTTCAATAACACTTTTTATTTCTTTTTCTTTTATATAAGTAATTTAGTAACACTTTAAAACAATTGAAAGAATTTCTTTCTTTATAGTGCAATAATTTCTTTGTGTAGGGTTCCATAAACCCGATATATACACCAAATAAGTTGCCTGGTGTTTGTTCCCAAAATTCTTTATTCAAGAATTCCACCATATCCAACATCTAAAGTGTCATTTTCCACTTCTTCTATGAAAGTTAGAACTAACAATAGAAAGATAAAGACAATTCTTGGTTTTGGCTTTAGTTCTAGAGAGTTCTTTTGTTCAAGGGAGTGGATTATTTTGCAACCTTTGTGACAAAGTTTGCAATCTAAAACTATATTTTGTTGTAATTCAAACTTCCTAAGAACCTTCAGTGCAATTTCTATCAGTTATTTTATCGCAAAAAAATTCTACGAGTACAGTTGCCCGCTCTATTGTACTAATCAGTCCATATTCAATGTAGTGTCCTAAGAACTTGACCTTAAGTCGGAACAAACTCATCTTCTTTGTTGAGATTGCAAGTCCAACTTTTCTAATAACTTCTGTAAATATTTTAAGGTGTTTGAAATGTTGATCAATATTCCATGAATATACTAGAAAATCAATTAAGGGGCTTTTTTCTTTTTTTTTTTCTTTCTTTTATCAAAATGGCATTACATTCCTTTCAAAGTGCCCAAATGGAACTGTAAAAGTCATTTTGTACCTGTCTTCTTCCTTGATCCAGACTTGGCAATGTCCGGATTAGCTACCAAAGCATATAAACTTGGTACTAAGCTTGTTACGATTTTTTCACAAGTGTACGGATCGCTCAAGTAATAAAGTTAGAGCAAAGTATTGTTCCCACGAGGAACGGGTCACCAAGCACCAAACTTATAATTTCTCCACTGCTTAAACTTCAAAAAGTGAGTTAAAATAGTATAAAGTAAAGGAAAGCAAATAAATATGAGTAGAAAAATTAATAAGAACAAACTAGGGCCTAGGCATTGTCAATTAAATCACAACTTATAATTAGTTGAACCTTTGATTATAATTAATACCCCTTCCCACGATCCAACTCACTAAAATATTTGTAGACTTCTTTCGTAAGTAAAACAAACATATGAAATAATACTATGTGTCTACTTTTGTGATCACATATGGATTTCTTGGTCAATTGCGCACAAGAGTTGTGTTACTTAAAAAGCACTCATTAATTCATATAATTGATCGCACAAGAGCATGATTATTTCTAACCTATGTGTAAAGTTGATTGGAAATTCACAATTAATAAAAGTTTGAATTATAGATAGGAAGTATGTAAATTAAAATCAAAATCTAACAAAAATCACAAGGGTTTCATCAATGACTAGCCTAGAACCATACAAATTATTTAGCTAGACATAGTAAACATAATGCAACAAAAAAACCATAACAAAATTAAACGAAATCATAAATGCAAACTAGGCTTTGAGACAATATTCTTGAAGAATTGAGGAATTTGGCCCTTAACTTGTCACCGTCTTGAACTCTCTTGCTTGATCTCCTCTCGAAAAATCAGCCAAAAAGTGCCTAAAATCGAGTAAGAGGCCCTTAGATAGTGCTAGGACTACCGCTTTTAGAATCCTATTGAGAGTAAGTTTTCTTGAATGAACAAGCTAGCCGAAACGGCTTCAGGCTTGCCAAAATGGTTGCGGCCGTTTCATTATCTTGCAAGAACACTTAACAAAATTGCCTCGGTGCATCAAAAATGGCGTTTTCCGTAACTTTTCAATTGTCATTTCAATTGGGCCGGGCCAATTTATATCAGTAAGTCCATTTTTGAGAATGTTAGAAACATCAATGGCCTATTCTTTTTCTTATAAGGTAATTCATACTCATCGTGATGCTCAAAATCTCTAAATTTCTTTTAAAAATTTTTCTCTTTAATTTGATGTCCATAAGCATATCTAGACTTATGAGGTCGACAGTTATCTCTTTATTTTCTTCTATTATCTCCCTTTTCCCTTTCAAGGCATATAATAGGTTGATAGTCTATCTGCTCGCAAAAGTTTTCCATAATCTCTTTATTGTGGATGGTTTGTTCTTCAAGCTAATGTTTAAAACTTGAAGTCATAATAAGATTGAAAAGTTCACATTTTTATAGGCATAATTGGTTACTTTACAATTGAAAATGATGAGGTTTTAATACTATTAGAAAGAAATTCGACTAAAAAGGCTCAAAACTTTATGTTCTTCAATAAAAGGTGTTACAATTAAAAGTGTGCCTTCAATAACACAATTTTCAAGTTTTTTCTATCAAAACAGCCTCACCTATTGAAGTTCCACGACCATCTTGTAGATACAGGGATTGGCTTTGAAATTAGACAAGAAACTGCCCAAGTCATTTCCACCACATTCACATTTGGATCATACAAAGCTTCCTGCCAGCTTGCGAACAAAATGGCCAAGCCCGTTTTGGGCATCACGACCATGTGGCGGGAACAGAGTGTTAGGCCAACATAAAGCAGGAAATGGCCTAACCCATGAGACATTGAATGGTCACTTGGGCGTTACAGAGCACCAAGTCCACATAGAAGACAAAACAGCTTGAATCATTTTGAAC
>JAOWBU010000240.1:10000-15000 GCA_026212405.1 Petrea volubilis
ACGAGTTGTGGGCTACTTGGGATGGCCTCCCCCTTTCCATCATGATGGAACCATCCCAAGGCGCGGGGCTTGAGCTCGGCTCCGCTCGGTTGGATTCGGTGTGGGCATGCATTGGCTTTGTGTTCCGATGAGAAGCTTCGAGATTCGTTACGGTGCTCGGACGAGCTCGAGCGTGCGGCGTGTTGCGTCTTGGGCGATCGATGCCTATCGGGCGTTGGGCGCGCGTTGGATGGCAACTCGGTGTTGGGCTAGCACTTGATGCCTAAGCGGCATCGGGAGTGCATGATAAAGCATTGCGCTTGCGAAGGCGACCCGTCGGGGGGGCGAGTGGAGTTCCCGTTGCCGTACCGTGCTGGGACGAGCGTTTCATGCTCCTCTTTGCGTCGGTGCGGTGGAATCAAGGGAGCCACTCCGGCCAGGAAGCCTGAGCGTGCAACGTGCGGCGTCATGAGCGACCGATTCCCGGACGGTATTGGGTGTGCGCTCGGTGCCCCCTGTCATTGATCGTGCAAACAGCTCCTACACGGTGTTTGTGAGCGCAAGGCAAAGCTCCCCGCTCGCGAGAGCGACCAGCGGGCATAGCGAGCGAAGCTTCGAGATTTGTTACGGTGCCCGGACGAGCTCAAGCGTGCGGCGTCTTGTGCGATCGATGCCTATCGGGCGTTGGGCGTGCGTTGGATGGCAACTCGGTGTTGGGCTAGCACTTGATGCCTAAGCGGCATCGGGAGTGCATGATAAAGCATTGCGCTTGCGAGGGCAACCCGTCCGGGGGGCGAGTGGAGTACCCGTTGCCGTACCGTGCTGGGACGAGCGTTTCATGCTCCTCTTTGCGTCGGTACGGTGGAATCAAGGGAGCCACTTCGGCGGGAAGCCCGAGCGTGCAACGTGCGGCGTCATGAGCGACCGATGCCCGGATGGTATTGGGTGTGCGCTTGGTGCCCCCCGCCATTGATCGTGCAAACAGCTCCTACACGGTGTTTGTGAGCGCAAGGCAAAGCTCCCCGCTCGCGAGAGCGACCAGCGGGCATAGCGAGCGAAGCTTCGAGATTTGTTACGGTGCCCGGACGAGCTCAAGCGTGCGGCGTGCTGCGTCTTGTGCGATCGATGCCTATCGGGCGTTGGGCGTGCGTTGGATGGCAACTCGGTGTTGGGCTAGCACTTGATGCCTAAGCGGCATCGGGAGCGCATGATAAAGCATTGCGCCTGCGAGGGCAACCCGTCCGGGGGGCGAGTGGAGTACCCGTTGCCGTACCGTGCTGGGACGAGCGCTTCGTGCTCCTCTTTGCGTCGGTACGGTGGAATCAAGGGAGCCACTTCGGCGGGAAGCCCGAGCGTGCAACGTGCGGCGTCATGAGCGACCGATGCCCGGATGGTATTGGGTGTGCGCTTGGTGCCCCCCGCCATTGATCGTGCAAACAACTCCTACGCGGTGTTTGTGAGCGCAAGGCAAAGCTCCCCGCTCGCGAGAGCGACCGGCAGGCGCAGCGAACGAAGCTTCGGGATTTGTTACGGTGCCCGGACGAGCTCAAGCGTGCGGCGTGCTGCGTCTTGTGCGATCAATGCCTATCGGGCGTTGGGCGTGCGTTGGATGGCAACTCGGTGTTGGGCGAGCACTTGATGCTTAAGCGGCATCGGGAGCGCATGATAAAGCATTGCGCCTGCGAAGGCAACCCGTCGGGGGGGCGAGTGGCGGTCTCATTGCCGTACCGTGCTGGGACGAGCGCTTCGTGCTCCTCCTTGCGTCGGTACGGTGGAATCAAGCGAGCCACTTCGGCGGGAGGCCCGAGCGTGCAACGTGCGGCGTCATGCGCGACCGTTGCCCGGATGGTATTGGGTGTGCGCTTGGCGCCCCATGTCATTGATCGTGCGAGCAACTCCTACGCGGTGTTTGTGAGAGCAAGGCAAAGCTCCCCGCTCGCGAGAGCGACCGGCAGGCGCAGCGAGCGAAGCTTCGGGATTCGAAACATTGCCAACCCCAGCTCATTGTTGTTTTTTCGTTCCATAATCGGTTTTGCGTCCGTCTCGTGCCTTTCGTGCCACCCGGGGCATGCTTGGGCGCACTTGCTATCGTTCGTCACCCGCAATGCTCGAAGCATGTTGGGACGACGGTCGACGGCCTGTGCGTTCGAGCATAGCGAACGTAAGGGCGCGTGAGTGGTGATTGGCGCGCTTGGGCTTGTCGGTTCCTTGCTTGTGCAGCGACGACATCTCCTTCGCGCCACTTCAGTTGTTGGCCCAAACTGCGTGTTCGCCTTGGCCGCTGCTGGTTTCCTGTGCCGTATACCTATTGTGAAGGCATTCGATCGGCTTGAAATGACCCTTTTCCTCCTTGCTCCGTGGCTCTTGGGGCCGCGGTGCGGGGTGGACCTCAAAGCGTGCACCGCGTTCCACTTTTGTTGTGCGCCAACGCGTGCTTCGGTCATTGGCCCGCGGTGTCACGCTCGATCTCTCGGATGCGGAAGAGCGACCGGGTACGAGGTCAGCGACCTCTATTTGCCCCAAAAAATCAAAGCGTTCTACGCTTCGTGCGAACGACCGTCGTTCCCGCTATGGCCGTGCCCTCGCGGCCCGGCTCGTGCGGCGCTCGACGTCGATAAGGAATGCTACCTGGTTGATCCTGCCAGTAGTCATATGCTTGTCTCAAAGATTAAGCCATGCATGTGTAAGTATGAACTAATTCAGACTGTGAAACTGCGAATGGCTCATTAAATCAGTTATAGTTTGTTTGATGGTACCTGCTACTCGGATAACCGTAGTAATTCTAGAGCTAATACGTGCAACAAACCCCGACTTCTGGAAGGGATGCATTTATTAGATAAAAGGTCGACACGGGCTCCGCCCGTTGCTGCGATGATTCATGATAACTCGACGGATCGCACGGCCCTCGTGCCGGCGACGCATCATTCAAATTTCTGCCCTATCAACTTTCGATGGTAGGATAGTGGCCTACTATGGTGGTGACGGGTGACGGAGAATTAGGGTTCGATTCCGGAGAGGGAGCCTGAGAAACGGCTACCACATCCAAGGAAGGCAGCAGGCGCGCAAATTACCCAATCCTGACACGGTGTGGTGCGCGCACACGTCTCCAAGCTTGTTAATTCCAAAGCATGTTTCCGCAGTCAATGAAACCGACAGTCAGTTATGTTTTGGTGCAGCCATGTTTCTGCAATCGACCGAATCACTTTCAGTTCAACTCGAGTTGCTGGTCCTCTAAAGCGTGCCCGACGTGGCCGTGAGTGCGACGCCCAGCTAAGAACTCGTGTTATTTGCAACCCAGCATTCTGTGAAAGGTGGTACTGAGATGCCGTGTAGGCTTCCTTCCGAAGTGTGCCTGGCCAGCATCATGGAGTGAAGGATTTGAGTTGTGCTTCGGCACAAGTGGGGGAGCGTCTGGAGCTTCCCATCCGTGTACAAAAAGGTGCACGTCGAGCGTTGCGCACAAGGCGCACTTTGAACGATCTGGTGTCGCCATGGTTCAGAGTTGATTCGGGGCACCGCATACACTTCGAGTCTCTTGTGTATGTGTTGACGAGGACGTCAACAGATCAAGTGGGGGAGGGTGTCATGGACCACACTTTACACCATGACCCTCCATGTGAGTTGCGGGCGACAAGGACAGTCGGCCCGCCTGGCAAGCTTTGTCGGCGCATGAGCAGAGGCACTTCCTTAGTGGCAATTGGGTTCCTGTTTGAACTGATCACTCATCAGGCCATGTGGTATATCTCCACCAAGTTTGGTGCCGTTCCGTGTCCGTTTGGGCACTGAAGTATAGGAGCGATCGACAAACAGTGCTCTGCGCGGATGCAGGCACTTTGACTCTTAGGCAGTGAGCTTTATCATTGGAGATTTACGAAACTGTTTCAGTGGCGTGTTCCTAAGGGTGTTAGGGACGTCTCCATCAGTTTGGGCCGGATTTGGATGCCGTTTGAGTCCGGGAATGTAACCGAGCGCGTAGGCTGCCAGTGCAGTGGCAGTTGTGTAATTTCAGCCATACAGTGAGGGTAACTCCGTGAGAATGGAGGATCGTTTGGGGCTGGAAACCTGGTGATGATAATGTACGCATCGGGAGCTTCGTGTAGGCGAAAGCGGTGTGCGATTTGGAGTTGGGACGAGGGAGTTACGCCAGATTGTGACTCCTCGGCCCTTTGAGTATGCGATGCAGGCACAAGCGTTTATTTTTCTTAGCCTATTATAAGGGGGACACACCTCGGTGAGCAGCGGCCAGTCCTCCCCGTGCTGTCCTAGCACAAAGCGCGCATCCTTGGTGGGCAACGCCTGCCACCAAGGGCCGGCTCTCGGTACTCGAAGGAGTGTCTTGAGTCCTCGGTCGGGTCGGGAACCGAACGAGCGGCGTGGGACCCGTGGGGCCCACGTTGGGCGCTCACAAGCGCCCAGAGGCTGCCATATGACGGACGCTATGCCCCGCGGGCTTCGATATTATTGGGGCGGCACCTCTAGGTCGATCGAGTGATCGAGGCAAGCACCCGGACGCCTCGTGATCTAACTCGTAGGCACGCGCTAAGGGTTCAAGCCGTGCACGAGGGTCCCTAGGCTTAAGACATGCGGTCGTGGGGCGACGCCGCATTGTGAGCAACAAACATGTCGGCTAGATGTCAGTGGGCTAAGAAACTAGTCTCGCGAGACATGCGGGACAAACTTGAGATGATGGCAAGCCGAGTAAGCCTTGGACTGAATGTGGCCCTTCTCGGGCGAGACATGAACAAGGACGCCCAAGGCGAGCCATGAAGCCAAAGCGTTCTGAGGGAGTGTCGAGTACGAGGAATGCGTCGTGGGCGTGCGAACGACCCTCGATGCCAAAGAGGAGCGAGTGTGCTCCGCTTCTATCAAGAGATGCAAGCAGACCTAGTATTTGAGCGAAGCATGGTGAGCAAGCTAGCTAGTCGGGGCCGAAGAGTAAGACGCAGTCGAGAGAGGCGCGCAGACACGAGCCTCCGGCGTAGGGGTACTCCGAGGGATGAGTGCCGTGCACCTAGAAGGGC
>JAOWBU010000240.1:25000-37026 GCA_026212405.1 Petrea volubilis
GTGAAAACCTGGTTTGTAAACTGTAAATTCAGTGTAGAATAAGTTGGAGAAACAGGTTTTTAAAAGATGGAGGTTTGGGTTACAAAAGCTGAAAATTTCAGTGGTTGCGCGTTAAAACGTTTTGCGTCGCAGTCTGAAAATTCCAGATCTTGTAAGCTGGAAATTCAAACTTTTAACAACTAAAAGTCTATTTCACAACCTTGGGAATGTATATGTGAATTTCCAGTTGGTTTTAAATTGGAAAATTAGTAGTTTGAAAGCTAGAAATTTCAGTTCGAAGTGGTAAATGCCGATGTCGCAAAACTGTGATTTTGGTGCTTTGTGTTAAATTTGAGCTGAACAGTTTGTATTGTGATGAATTTGTGATTCAAATGTATTGAAATTATGTGTATAAGGGCCCTATATGATTTCGGTGTGGATGGGGCTAGAGTTCGGCCGGGCGGCAATGGGCTTGCCGGTCTTAAAACAGTTCTCGCCATCCATGCCTATTCCCATCTTGCATGGACGGAGTGTTCCATGTATTGGTTGTGGGTCGTAGGAATTCGGCATATGCTCGAGGTATGACCACCGGTGTGTTTGGTTGGGCACCAAGATTGGTTGGAATTGGTGCACATATTGTGATTGCATTACGGCATGGCGAGATAAGGTAGCCGCCCATCGAGGTGGAAAATGGTAACAATGTGTTGGATTGTGATGCTCTTGTGAGCTGAAATTTATGTGATTTGATCAGAACTGAAATTTCTATGGTTTTATGTGTGGTTTTATGTGCTTTTATGACAATATGCAATTTCACACGATCACCTCATGTCTATGTAAATTTCTACTCAACATGTGTATATGTTGACGTTGCTTTCTATTATGATTTTAGCCAGATTTGAGACACAGGAAGATAGGAACGAGGAAGACTTAGGAGGGCCCTTCGAGGCTTTTAGTTAGTTATGTATGCGTTGTGCTAAAAACTTTGTGGTTTAGTTTGTGTATATGTAATAAACGACGTTTGTAAACTCATCTTTTGGAATATAAGTACGTGTGTTTGGTTTCATTACGCTATAAAATGGCATGTTTTTGTGAGATGGTTATAAATAGATGTTTTCATAATTAACTAGAGGTTACGGGGCGTTACAAGTGGTATCAGAGCAGGTTGCCAGCCCGAAAATCGGGAGCTAAGTGCTCTGTGGGGTAAAGTGCTATGCACACGGGAGCCACCTCTTGTGCCCGTAGAGCAAATGTTAAGTCTTGAGCCCACGAGGCCAAGTGCAATGTATTAAAAGTCTTGAGCCCACGAGGTTAAGTACTATATGTTTTGAAAGTCTTGAGCCCATGAGGCCAAGTACTATGTCTTGAATGTTTTGAGCCTACGGGGCGAGGTGCTACGTGTGCGGAAGACGCCTCTTGAACCCACAGGAGCCACCTCTAGAGTCCCAACGCCTGGCAGTCGGTAATAGTATGCGTGATTTTGCTACGAAACTTCTGGTGTATCTATTGGATTTCGTATTTGATTAAAACATATTTTGGGTTTACACCTAAGGTATGCTGGGCAAGGATCCTCGGTGTAAAATTTCAGAATAGATAGGAGATAGGCTTGATTCGAGAAGGTTAATTAGGGATGAATTTCCTTGGGTAGTGTTTGACATGCGGGGTGACGGGTGTGGCTGGGCGGCCGACCAGTGCATACTTTGCTCCCCTAAATGGCAAATACTTGACTAATTTGAGTATAAGGCGAATTTGTTTGGGGTTATAGTTGTAAATGACTACTTGTGGAATTATGTGACGTAAGTTCTACGTGTGTGAAATCTACCTCTTGAACCATAGGAATCATCTCTAGAGTCACCACGCCCGACAGTCGATATTAGTATATATGATATTTGCTAAAATCTCTAGTGCATCGATTGGATTTCTTATTGAATTGAATTATATTTTCAGAAAACGTATCATTTGGCAGAGGTAGTACTAAGAAAGGGATGTTGAGATGTTAAAATTTAGTACTGAAATAGCACCATGAGATTTGGGAAAGGTAGAAGCTATGTTCTTTGTCGAAATTGAGGAGAGAAAGATTTGGAAGTTGTGGTGGTCTAAGGCTCGGAATTTGAGATAGGATCCATAATTTTACTATGGTATTCGAATCGATATGGAGAATTGAAAAGTACAATGGAGCAATTGATAAATTAAGAAACTTTATAAGACCATAATCTAGGGGCGGCCCAAGTGAAAGGAACTCTGGAGGATATATCAAAGCTGCAAGAATGGGTGTGTGAGGTAACCAAATAAACCTACCATATGGAAGGTACGCATTTAGCTTGTTTGAATTACCTAGAATTTTGATTGATTCAAATTCATTACATATTTTCTCGACTAGAGGTTCAACCTGATATTTATCGAATGAATGAGAAGTATAAATTAGAAGTAGCCACTATCCAATATTGATGAGTTATTTGATTAAGTACAAGAAGTTTCATTATATTCCAAACTGGATTTGAAATTAGGTGAGAAGGTGAGGGGAAATTTTAGTAGTCATGGGAAGAAGAGCAATAATGGAATAGAATAAAGAAATATAACAAAGCTACTAGGAATGATGAACTTAAGTATAGATTTCTATTTTAGGCGAAGTGTGTAATAGTTAAATGATGATTCCCTTGTGATAGTTATATTTCTTATTTCTTTTTGTAAGACCTCATCATTACTTATTCAAAAGATCTCTAAATTTCATTTTACTTGGAAGCAACTTTTTATAATCTCCATAGGAGATGTACTTTTTAATCGAACCTTGAAGCCTATATTCTTTGATTTGTTTCTAAAGCTATAAGTTTGCTTATTACATATTATTTTGTCCTTATATATTCACAATATCGATATTTCTTTGGGATATCTCTTACAACCAATATTCATTGTTTAATATAAAGGAAAGAAAATGCCAATTTTATTTTTTAACTTCCTTTTAAAACAATGACTTCAATAGCAGGTCTTTTGATTTTGTAATCATTCCTTTTTCTTTTAAGGCACTGTTCAAAGTTTTCTTAATCGACATCTCTTTTTATCTCTTTCTTGAAAAGTTTGTGATAGAGGAAATTTCCAAGTTATTTCACCTATTAGTAAAAGCTCGAAATCTTTGTGATTTACGCCAATCTAATTTTCCTTATTGACACTTCAATTGCCAAGTTGTTATCCAAACTTGTATGCATTCTCGTGTGAATCAATAATAATCCATTAACAGTCTTTTATTCCATTTGCACCTTTAAACTTCAAACATGAAAATTTGTTGAAGCAAGTCTTGAAAATTGATGAGTTAACATTGATCTCTAGTAAACTTCTTCCTGTATATTCCTAAATGATATTTAAAAATAAAATATTGACAAATATTTTCAAATCCTACTACATTTACGACTCACTTCTTCCACTTGTCGATCTTTTGTTCCTATTAATTAAAATTTTGGTTTTTGACTGTGCCGTATACATCTGAGATCTGATTTTTTTTTATCCATCCGGACTATCACAACCCTTACTCATATTTAAACCTATCACCAAAAATTTCATTATAGGATTACTTTGAACCTAGCAAGGCAATAATGCAATATGGATAGTTGTGGATAGACTTATGAAAAGCTTCCACTTCCTTGTGTGGTTTAGAATGGCAGAATATTAAAAACAAGACATAGTTGGACTTCTTGGTGCTTGGTGTCTCAGTTAGTATAGTCTTGAATAGAAACCCACAGTTTGCCCTAAATTTTGGCAAGAATTACAAAATGTTTGAACCACTAAGTTAAATGTTAGTATTTCTCTTCAACCTCAAACTGGTGGACAACTAGAAAGAATCATACAAACCCTTGAAGATATACTTTGAATTTGAAGGAAGTTAAGATTGACACCTCTCACTAGCCAAAGATGCCTAAAACCATAACGATTAACCTATAGTTGGCATGATACCTTTTCTTAAAGCACTTTAGGCATAAGGAAATAGATCCACAGTATATTGGAATGAAGTGGCAAAAGTGAAGCCCAAAGTTAGTAGGGGAAATCACCAAAGTCACCAAAGTAGCTCCAAGGTGAATGACAGAAACACAAAGTCGCTAAAAGAGTTACTCCGATAAGAGATGAAAAGATTTGGAGTTTAGCTTAGGAAAGGAGTCTTGAGATTTGGGAAACAAATGAAACGTGTAATCCAAGATATGACGGTTCTTTTGACCTATTGGGAAGAATAGGAAAAGTAGTAGTGTAAGTTGGCATTACCTTCTACCTACTAGAGATACATAATCTCTTCTATGTATCTATACCCAAGAAATATCACTCGGATCCCTCACATACACTAAACCATGACACCTTAGATATTGACCCAGATTTAACTATGTTGAAGAGCCTATTAAAAATATCGAATTTAAGGAATGCACTTTAAGGAACAAGACAAGCCCATTAGGACGAGTGCTATGGAAACATCATGGGATTTAAGAAACCACTTGGGAACGATTGAACGAAGTACAAGAGAAGTACCCACAATTATACGGATAAGGACTTGACATATGAGGAAGAGCCTGTTTGCATCTTAAAAGTGAAAGAACGAACCCTGTGAAACCATTCTATTCCTATAGTCCAAGCGTTGTGGAAATACCATAATCTCGAGGAAACTACATGGGAGAAACTAGAATACATGATGGACAAATATCCACATTTCTTTAACTAGCAAGGCTGAATTTCGAGGACGAAATTCCTTTCAAGGAGGGGAGGATGTAATGACCCGGTATTCCTTAATATTTAAATAATTGATATGAAATCTTACTCTTCTTGGAGATGTTTTTATTACTTGTTATTTTCACATTTTAGTTTGATTTTGAGATTAATGTACAATTTGAACGGTAAGTACTAATTTTCGAATTTTGATTTCCATTCTTGGAAAATTCATCTATTAAATACTCATTAGTTTTCAAAAATAATATAAATAAGTATTCTAGACTTTTATATATGGAGAAGATGCAATTTTTAATAAATTACATGATTTTCCAAATTTTAGACGAGTTTGACATTCGAACACAATTTTTGAACTTTCTATGTTCTAAATTGCAATTTTCGAAAATATAACTAAAACATTTTTAAATTCTGGTAAATATACATATAATTTCAGACTTATAAAGATTAAATTTCATAATTTTGGAATTTTTCTAAATTAATTATGAATTTTCGGATTCTATGCCCTAAAACCCCTAAGAAATGAGTAAATTGTATTTTCTACCCCTAGATATTATTTCTTTCCATTTCTTTCCATAATTATATATATAATACAAGAAAATAACCTACATTTTCAGATTTAAAAGAGGGGTGGACGAATTTTGGGGGATTTTGGGAGACAAAATTGTTAAATGTTAAATACTTGGTGTATGTTAAGTCTTTCCCTCCAAGTTTGCTAGAGTTGCTAGATACAATGTATTTACACACTTGGCCAATACCTTCTAGATGCAAGAACACATGCTTGGCTCATGTTAAGGTAGAGTTCCACTTAAGCTTGTTAGACTCTATACTTGGCCAATTAGTGCATTAATTGGAAAATGACTTCATACTAATCTTCTATGTCTTCTACTTAGGAAAAAACACAAAAATCACCACACACACACCCCTAAAAATCCGGCCACTACCCCCTCCATTTCTTCTTGTTTCTTTCACTTTTCCCTACACTCTTTCACCTCTTCAAACCATCTCCCAACCCCACACACTTTTCCTTCTTCAAATCCTACAAGGCAAGAAAGAAATCCCTACAAGACAAGAAAGACTATCAAGGTAGAAATTTGCCTATGGCATGAGCTAGGGTTAGGTTTTTATCAATCTATTGGCATGTTATCTCCCCTATAAGACCTAGGAGGTCACCACAAGTTGGTTTCCATCTTGGGTCTAAGGGATTTCAAGATATGTTGGGTATATATGTGAATACGATGCTCATGATGTTTCTATGATCATGTTTGGTTAAATTCTTGAATAAGCATGTTGAAAGTTGTTGCAAATATGCTTGAATTCTTTGTTATCATGTTTTATACCTTGTTAGAGTCTTATATATGTGTTAGAAGCTAGAATTTTAAGAGTCCCAAGCTGAAAATTCAAGTTGTGCATATGCTGGAATTACTATTCATGCAAAAGATATTGTTTTGAAGCTGAAAAGTTTAGTTTTTGCAAAGCTGAAAAATCCGAAAATTCCCAAGTGAAAACCTGGTTTGTAAACTGTAAATTCAGTGTAGAATAAGTTGGAGAAACAGGTTTTTAAAAGATGGAGGTTTGGGTTACAAAAGCTGAAAATTTCAGTGGTTGCGCGTTAAAACGTTTTGCGTCGCAGTCTGAAAATTCCAGATCTTGTAAGCTGGAAATTCAAACTTTTAACAACTAAAAGTCTATTTCACAACCTTGGGAATGTATATGTGAATTTCCAGTTGGTTTTAAATTGGAAAATTAGTAGTTTGAAAGCTAGAAATTTCAGTTCGAAGTGGTAAATGCCGATGTCGCAAAACTGTGATTTTGGTGCTTTGTGTTAAATTTGAGCTGAACAGTTTGTATTGTGATGAATTTGTGATTCAAATGTATTGAAATTATGTGTATAAGGGCCCTATATGATTTCGGTGTGGATGGGGCTAGAGTTCGGCCGGGCGGCAATGGGCTTGCCGGTCTTAAAACAGTTCTCGCCATCCATGCCTATTCCCATCTTGCATGGACGGAGTGTTCCATGTATTGGTTGTGGGTCGTAGGAATTCGGCATATGCTCGAGGTATGACCACCGGTGTGTTTGGTTGGGCACCAAGATTGGTTGGAATTGGTGCACATATTGTGATTGCATTACGGCATGGCGAGATAAGGTAGCCGCCCATCGAGGTGGAAAATGGTAACAATGTGTTGGATTGTGATGCTCTTGTGAGCTGAAATTTATGTGATTTGATCAGAACTGAAATTTCTATGGTTTTATGTGTGGTTTTATGTGCTTTTATGACAATATGCAATTTCACACGATCACCTCATGTCTATGTAAATTTCTACTCAACATATGTATATGTTGACGTTGCTTTCTATTATGATTTTAGCCAGATTTGAGACACAGGAAGATAGGAACGAGGAAGACTTAGGAGGGCCCTTCGAGGCTTTTAGTTAGTTATGTATGCGTTGTGCTAAAAACTTTGTGGTTTAGTTTGTGTATATGTAATAAACGACGTTTGTAAACTCATCTTTTGGAATATAAGTACGTGTGTTTGGTTTCATTACGCTATAAAATGGCATGTTTTTGTGAGATGGTTATAAATAGATGTTTTCATAATTAACTAGAGGTTACGGGGCGTTACAAGTGGTATCAGAGCAGGTTGCCAGCCCGAAAATCGGGAGCTAAGTGCTCTGTGGGGTAAAGTGCTATGCACACGGGAGCCACCTCTTGTGCCCGTAGAGCAAATGTTAAGTCTTGAGCCCACGAGGCCAAGTGCAATGTATTAAAAGTCTTGAGCCCACGAGGTTAAGTACTATATGTTTTGAAAGTCTTGAGCCCATGAGGCCAAGTACTATGTCTTGAATGTTTTGAGCCTACGGGGCGAGGTGCTACGTGTGCGGAAGACGCCTCTTGAACCCACAGGAGCCACCTCTAGAGTCCCAACGCCTGGCAGTCGGTAATAGTATGCGTGATTTTGCTACGAAACTTCTGGTGTATCTATTGGATTTCGTATTTGATTCAAACATATTTTGGGTTTACACCTAAGGTATGCTGGGCAAGGATCCTCGGTGTAAAATTTCAGAATAGATAGGAGATAGGCTTGATTCGAGAAGGTTAATTAGGGATGAATTTCCTTGGGTAGTGTTTGACATGCGGGGTGACGGGTGTGGCTGGGCGGCCGACCAGTGCATACTTTGCTCCCCTAAATGGCAAATACTTGACTAATTTGAGTATAAGGCGAATTTGTTTGGGGTTATAGTTGTAAATGACTACTTGTGGAATTATGTGACGTAAGTTCTACGTGTGTGAAATCTACCTCTTGAACCATAGGAATCATCTCTAGAGTCACCACGCCCGACAGTCGATATTAGTATATATGATATTTGCTAAAATCTCTAGTGCATCGATTGGATTTCTTATTGAATTGAATTATATTTTCAGAAAACGTATCATTTGGCAGAGGTAGTACTAAGAAAGGGATGTTGAGATGTTAAAATTTAGTACTGAAATAGCACCATGAGATTTGGGAAAGGTAGAAGCTATGTTCTTTGTCGAAATTGAGGAGAGAAAGATTTGGAAGTTGTGGTGGTCTAAGGCTCGGAATTTGAGATAGGATCCATAATTTTACTATGGTATTCGAATCGATATGGAGAATTGAAAAGTACAATGGAGCAATTGATAAATTAAGAAACTTTATAAGACCATAATCTAGGGGCGGCCCAAGTGAAAGGAACTCTGGAGGATATATCAAAGCTGCAAGAATGGGTGTGTGAGGTAACCAAATAAACCTACCATATGGAAGGTACGCATTTAGCTTGTTTGAATTACCTAGAATTTTGATTGATTCAAATTCATTACATATTTTCTCGACTAGAGGTTCAACCTGATATTTATCGAATGAATGAGAAGTATAAATTAGAAGTAGCCACTATCCAATATTGATGAGTTATTTGATTAAGTATAAGAAGTTTCATTATATTCCAAACTGGATTTGAAATTAGGTGAGAAGGTGAGGGGAAATTTTAGTAGTCATGGGAAGAAGAGCAATTAATGGAATAGAATAAAGAAATATAACAAAGCTACTAGGAATGATGAACTTAAGTATAGATTTCTATTTTAGGCGAAGTGTGTAATAGTTAAATGATGATTCCCTTGTGATAGTTATATTTCTTATTTCTTTTTGTAAGACCTCATCATTACTTATTCAAAAGATCTCTAAATTTCATTTTACTTGGAAGCAACTTTTTATAATCTCCATAGGAGATGTACTTTTTAATCGAACCTTGAAGCCTATATTCTTTGATTTGTTTCTAAAGCTATAAGTTTGCTTATTACATATTATTTTGTCCTTATATATTCACAATATCGATATTTCTTTGGGATATCTCTTACAACCAATATTCATTGTTTAATATAAAGGAAAGAAAATGCCAATTTTATTTTTTAACTTCCTTTTAAAACAATGACTTCAATAGCAGGTCTTTTGATTTGTAATCATTCCTTTTTCTTTTAAGGCACTGTTCAAAGTTTTCTTAATCGACATCTCTTTTATCTCTTTCTTGAAAAGTTTGTGATAGAGGAAATTTCCAAGTTATTTCACCTATTAGTAAAAGCTCGAAATCTTTGTGATTTACGCCAATCTAATTTTCCTTATTGACACTTCAATTGACCAAGTTGTTATCCAAACTTGTATGCATTCTCGTGTGAATCAATAATAATCCATTAACAGTCTTTTATTCCATTTGCACCTTTAAACTTCAAACATGAAAATTTGTTGAAGCAAGTCTTGAAAATTGATGAGTTAATCATTGATCTCTAGTAAACTTCTTCCTGTATATTCCTAAATGATATTTAAAAATAAAAATATTGACAAATATTTTCAAATCCTACTACATTTACGACTCACTTCTTCCACTTGTCGATCTTTTGTTCCTATTAATTAAAATTTTGGTTTTTGACTTTGCCGTATACATCTGAGATCTGATTTTTTTTATCCATCCGGACTATCACAACCCTTACTCATATTTAAACCTATCACCAAAAATTTCATTATAGGATTACTTTGAACCTAGCAAGGCAATAATGCAATATGGATAGTTGTGGATAGACTTATGAAAAGCTTCCACTTCCTTGTGTAGTTTAGAATGGCAGAATATTAAAAACAAGACATAGTTGGACTTCTTGGTGCTTGGTGTCTCAGTTAGTATAGTCTTGAATAGAAACCCACAGTTTGCCCTAAATTTTGGCAAGAATTACAAAATGTTTGAACCACTAAGTTAAACTGTTAGTATTTCTCTTCAACCTCAAACTGGTGGACAACTAGAAAGAATCATACAAACCCTTGAAGATATACTTTGAATTTGAAGGAAGTTAAGATCGACACCTCTCACTAGCCAAAGATGCCTAAAACCATAACGATTAACCTATAGTTGGCATGATACCTTTTCTTAAAGCACTTTAGGCATAAGGAAATAGATCCACAGTATATTGGAATGAAGTGGCAAAAGTGAAGCCCAAAGTTAGTAGGGGAAATCACCAAAGTCACCAAAGTAGCTCGAAGGTGAATGACAGAAACACAAAGTCGCTAAAAGAGTTACTCCGATAAGAGATGAAAAGATTTGGAGTTTAGCTTAGGAAAGGAGTCTTGAGATTTGGGAAACAAATGAAACGTGTAATCCAAGATATGACAGGTTCTTTTGACCTATTGGGAAGAATAGGAAAAGTAGGAGTGCAAGTTGGCATTACCTTCTACCTACTAGAGATACATAATGTCTTCTATGTATCTATACCCAAGAAATATCACTCGGATCCCTCACATACACTAAACCATGACACCTTAGATATTGACCCAGATTTAACTATGTTGAAGAGCCTATTGAAAATATCGAATTTAAGGAATGCACTTTAAGGAACAAGACAAGCCCATTAGGACGAGTGCTATGGAAACATCATGGGATTTAAGAAACCACTTGGGAACGATTGAACGAAGTACAAGAGAAGTACCCACAATTATACGGATAAGGACTTGACATATGAGGAAGAGCCTGTTTGCATCTTAGAAGTGAAAGAACGAACCCTGTGAAACCATTCTATTCCTATAGTCCAAGCGTTGTGGAAATATCATAATCTCGAGGAAACCACATGGGAGAAACTAGAATACATGATGGACAAATATCCACATTTCTTTAACTAGCAAGGCTGAATTTCGAGGACGAAATTCCTTTCAAGGAGGGGAGGATGTAATGACCCGGTATTCCTTAATATTTAAATAATTGATATGAAATCTTACTCTTCTTGGAGATGTTTTTATTACTTGTTATTTTCACATTTTAGTTTGATTTTGAGATTGATGTACAATTTGAACGGTAAGTACTAATTTTCGAATTTAGATTTCCATTCTTGGAAAATTCATCTATTAAATACTCATGAGTTTTCAAAAATAATATAAATAAGCATTCTAGACTTTTATATATGGAGAAGATGCAATTTTTAATAAATTACATGATTTTCCAAATTTTAGACGAGTTTGACATTCGAACACAGTTTTCGAACTTTCTATGTTCTAAATTGCAATTTTCGAAAATATAACTAAAACATTTTTAAATTCTGGTAAATATACATATAATTTCAGACTTATAAAGATTAAATTTCATAATTTTGGAATTTTTCTAAATTAATTATGAATTTTCGGATTCTATGCCCTAAAACCCCTAAGAAATGAGTAAATTGTATTTTCTACCCCTAGATATTATTTCTTTCCATTTCTTTCCATAATTATATATATAATACAAGAAAATAACCTACATTTTCAGATTTAATAGAGGGGTGGACGAATTTTGGGGGATTTTGGGAGACAAAATTGTTAAATGTTAAATACTTGGTGTATGTTAAGTCTTTCTCTCCAAGTTTGCTAGAGTTGCTTGATACAATGTATTTACACACTTGGCCAATACCTTCTAGATGCAAGAACACATGCTTGGCTCATGTTAAGGTAGAGTTCCACTTAAGCTTGTTAGACTCTATACTTGGCCAATTAGTGCATTAATTGGAAAATGACTTCATACTAATCTTCTATGTCTTCTACTTAGGAAAAAACACAAAAATCACCACACACACACCCCTAAAAATCCGGCCAATACCCCCTCCGTTTCTTCTTATTTCTTTCACTTTTCCCTACACTCTTTCACCTCTTCAAACCATCTCCCAACCCCACACACTTTCCCTTCTTCAAATCCTACAAGGCAAGAAAGAAACCCCTACAAGACAAGAAAGACTATCAAGGTAGAAATTTGCCTATGGCATGAGCTAGGGTTAGGTTTTTATCAATCTATTGGCATGTTATCTCCCCTATAATACCTAGGAGGTCACC